>OY882861.1:1473285-1555785 GCA_963693515.1 Pipistrellus nathusii | reverse complement strand
CCACCACCTGTCGGATGGACTGAGGCCCTGGACCCCCGTTTTCACAAGCGCCCGGCCGCTGTGCTGGCAACGGGCTCGAGGACCTACCGCCTTTTCCTCTGCACCGTCTCCTCCCGGAGCCCACAAGACCTCGAAGGCGGGCTGGGCAGAGGGTGAGGGCCGGGAACCCGGGCGATGCCATGGAGCTGCCGCCGGGAGCTGCCGACGAGCCACACGGCCGCCGACGGCAGGGCTGGAGCCCAGCTGTGATGGACGCTCTGGGTTTTAGAAGCCGGGACCTGCCCTGCCAGTGGCCAGGGGTGAGTAGCGACCTGGGAACCAGGAGGTCACCGTTCCGTTCTGGGTCAGGACACAGGCCGGGGCTGCAGGCTCCATCCCCGGTAGGGGGCGTGCAGGAAGCAGCTGATCCATGACTCTCTCCATCACTGATGTTTCTCTCCCTCTCCCTCTCTGAAACCGATATATAAAAATAATAATAATAAATAAAAGCCCAGGGCCTGGGCTTTTATAACACAAACAGCCAGTCCTCCAAGGCTCTGACTGTGAGAAGAAGTCGATGAGGACAGGGATCCGCCGTGTGTGTCTGGCTGCCTCCTGGCCTGGTCCCTCCGCCCCCTGCCTCCCGGCCGTGGCAGCCAGGGCCAGGCATGCAGGCCAGTGATTTACTTTGTATTTGACCAAACGAAAAAGAAAAAACAACCATAAAGTGTCAGGTTAACAGCAAAAAATGGCTGGTGTTCTCCAGTGAGACGTGCCGGAGCCCAATAAAGTTTTATTGAGAACCAGCATGGGGGAGAGTGGCCATGAGGCGATGAAGGATGGGACGGACCACTGACTCTGAGCAGAGAGACAGGAGCTCCTCGGGTGCTGTGTGCAGGGCTGTGCCCCCCCTCCTGCCTCCGCACCAGGACACGAGCTGCCGGCAGCACGCCGGGGAGCTGGGCGAGCGAGGCAGCGGCCTGCCTGTGTCTTCCCGCGAAGGGCATGGGCTCCAGAGCTGAGGAACGCTCCGTGCACTATAGGCGGGGTCAGCCTGGGCGCTGCGGGGGCTTGGGGCCAGGGGACCTCGGGGCTGTCCTGTGCCTGTGGGGCCCGCAGCTCCCGGGGCCTCTGGCTGCGGAGGCTGGAGCCCCTATGGGTGATCACCGGGCTGCCTCCGGGGACCCGGCACCCTGATGGAGAACCCGCACCAGCACCCGCCTGCAGACACAGCCTCTGCGGTCAGATCGGAGGCTGAGGCAGCAGCTGAGCTTACAGAGGAGCACTCCTCACGCACCTGTAAGCAAAGGCGGATATCCATCCAAGGAATGAAAGGAACCGGCAGTGTGAGCACCGACCTGAGCCAGGAGGTCCCGGTTCCATCCGGTCAGGGCACAGGCCCGGGTGGCGGGCTCCATTCCCCGTGTGGGGCGTGCAGGAGGCAGCCAGTCAAAATTCTCTCTCATCATTGATGTTTCTCTCTCTCGCTCTCTGAAATCAATAAAATACATTTTTATAAAAGGAAAAACCTTGCTTCAGAAGAAGTTTTATATTCCTATTCAGCCACACTTTCATTTTGAGATGGAACATGGTGTAGGGCTTAGAAGATGCCACGTCAAAGTGTCCGTTTCACAAATGTAAACGTGAAGGGCTGCATTGTGGCAGAGAAAGTCGAACTGGAAGGGTGTATGTTGCACAGTCAGGCCAGAATTGTGCGTGTTTTGAAGGAGGCAGGTTGCCGTGGGTACCTTTCTTTCCATGTAAGGCTAAACCGGCACTATGATGTAACACGTGTATTGTTCTTAACTAACTGGTTCTGTCTTTCCTCTTGACCAAAGCAACGGATGTGTATGTGTGTGTGTCTGTACGTAAAGCTGGGCGCTCCTGGCTTGAGAGGCAGGTCTCATGAGTGTCCGCAGTGTTGCCTCGGGCCTGCTCCGGCCACAGTGCGAAGCGGAAGGTGCCCTATGGCCGCAGCCCCTGTGCACCGCGTGGCCATGAATGGCAGTCCTTCGGACGGGGCTCCTGCCCGGGGTTCCGGTTTACGCTCCAGTCTCCTGCTGGTCTGATGCACTCACTCCCCTCCACTCTGCGGGAGGGCTGTCCCCTGCCTTCCGCCACGGCCAGTGAGCAGCCTCCTGGGGCCTCAATCCTCCACCGTGGGGACCGACCGGCGCTCTGCTCCTCAGCCCGCAGGCCCGAGCTGCCCACAGTCAGACCACAGGTGCCATTGAGCTATTAGGCCCTCAGCCCCCAGGCGCTGAGCCCGCCCACAGTCAGACCACAGGTGCCATTGAGCTATTAGGCCCTCAGCCCCCAGGCGCTGAGCCCGCCCACAGTCAGACCACAGGTGCCATTGAGCTATTAGGCCCTCAGCCCCCAGGCGCTGAGCCCGCCCACAGTCAGACCACAGGTGCCATTGAGCTGTTAGGCCCTGAGCCCACAGGCCCGAGCTGCCCACAGTCAGACTGCAGGTGCCATCCTATTAGGCTCTCAGCCCGCAGGCGCTGAGCCCGCCCATAGTCAGACCACAGGTGCCATCCTATTAGGCTCTCAGCCCCCGGGCGCTGAGCCCGCCCACAGTCAGACCACAGGTGCCACCGGAGCTCTGGGCCCAGGGCGCCAGCTCAGCGAGATGCGCTCACTCCCTGGGCCAGCAGGACGCACAGCTGAGCCGAGGGCGGCCCCGCGGAATGGATCGGAGAGAGCCGGCACCTGCTGCTCCGCAGCCCGTGCAGCTGTTTCCTCGGCAGCGAGCAGGAGGGTTCGAGTGTTTTCATGCTTAAGGACTGAACATGCTGATGTGAATGTGCTGGAACTATAAGCCCAGAGGCACCTCAGGCTCAGGGACTGGCCGACAGACAGATGGATGGCACGTTCCCTCCCAGGTGCTGCCACTTACAGCGGCGCCCAGTGCTCCGCATCAGGTGACCTCTCACGCCTCCCATCCCCCAGTTCTGGGAAACCAGGTCAGAGGGCAGTTTCCTGCGCGCGCGCACACACAGGAACAGACACGCACGCATGCATGCACACACACTCACACGTGCGTGCACACACACACGCACGCACGCACGCATGCATGAACACACATGTGCACCAAGTGTGTCTGGTGAGCACCGGGCATTAACACGACTCTGGAGAGAGAGCATTCTTTTTCTTTTTCTCAGAGCTGCTGCTCCAGTTTCATCCCATCGGCGGTGTGGGAATCCCTGGCCGCCTTGGCGATGTCAGTTGTTAATTCCGGCCAGTCTGCTGTGTGTGGTAACACCTGTGTTTAACCGATTACCCCCGTTCCTGGTGGGACCGAGCACTTTTCCCCATGTTCATTGGCCATTCGGGCTTTACGGGTTTTGTTTTTATTATTTCTGATCCTCTCCTGAGGATATGTCTTTATTGATTTTTTAAAATGTATTTAGTTAGTTAATCCTCACCTGAGGATGTTACTACAACAGCATTTTTAAAAACTCCCTCATTCTATTATATTACAATCCTTTAATGTTCTAAACTGAGGTTCCAATTAAAGATGGAAACCATCTACTAACTCAAAACCAGGGACGAATTTTCATCACAGGCCCACTCCAGCCTAACTTACTTAAAAAAATAAACAAATAAATAACGCTACTAACCAAATTGCACTTCTGGGTTCTATGCAAAATAAAATCTCACTCAAGTTGCTTTCACTATAGCCCAGGATCTACTGCCCCCTGCTGGGGGGACTGCCAAACGACAGCACACAAACCATTTCTGCCCAGCACCATCTGTGGGGCCTTACAGTGTCATTGGGTATAACCCTCTGTGGTATGTTACATCTGCACAGCGTTTATTTTATAACTGGAATCTGCACATCTTAATCCCTTCACTTATTTCATCCACCCCCGGCCCCTCTCCCCCCAGGTAAACACTAGTTTGTTTTCTGTCTCCATGAGTCTGTATTTTAGGTCCCACTTATTAGGGAAATCTTCAATAATAATAAAAGCACAATATGCTAATTGGCCCAGACATCCTTCCAGACGACCTTCCAGAGGAAGTTGGGCTGTGAGGGAAGCCAGTGCCAGCAGCAGCGGGAGGAAGGCCTACTCCTGCACCAATTTTGCGCATCGGGCCTCTAGTGCATAAACACGGTAACTTTCGGGGTACAAACCCTGGGAGTATCTATGGTGGGCCCATGCCTCCATGCTAATGTGCTTTCAGAATGAACAGAACTGTCTTCTTCTCCTAAGGGCTCACATTTAGTGGAAGGAAGAGGGAAGCAGGAATGGAGAGAGGGCAAGGCCGAGACCAGGCAGTCAGGGAGTGGTCGGGAGGGTGTGTCTGCCTTCATCCTTCAGCCCAGTTCCTCTGGATGGATGGGCGGGAAGAGCCTGGTTTACGGGGATTCCTGACAGCAGTGTGGCTCCTGTCGGGCCAGGAAGAGGCGGCAGGAAGACCCTCCCCGTGTGTGAGGGTTGGGGACAGGGATCACCAGCTGGGTGCCTGGCACCAGCAGGCAGGCAAGGCTGGTAGGAAAGGTGGATTCCTTATGTTAAAATGTTTCACTAGATGTAACAAATAATAGTACCCCGAATCCATCCATCTAAGTGTCTGCAAGCAGAGTCTTCATTCCCAACACGCACAATGCGCATTCTGTGGTGCCCGTCGCCTGAAATTATGTCCGTGTTTTATTGTGTTAAGGCCTCTAAGGAGGTCAGGCACTCCTGTCCATGAAGATAGTACACAGCTAACCACGAGGAGGCTGGGCCTTTGTTTAGGACAAAGACTGTGCAGAGAAGTTGTTCATTACTGACCTCACCAATGGGGAGGCTGCGTAAGCAGCCAAAAAGGATGCTAGCTGAAGTGCTTTAATAACCATGCAATTCTCCTTCTTCGTTGGCTGTGGATCAAATTTCATTTTTATTTTACTGATTTCAGACAGGAAGGGAGAGGGAGCTATAGAAACATCAACGATGAGAGAGAATCACGGATCAGCTGCCTCCTGCACACTCCCTACTGTGGATCGAGCCCACAACCCAGGCATAGGCCCTGACCGGGAATTGAACTGTGACCTCCTGGTCGATGCTCAACCACTGAGCCACACCAGCTGGCTGTGGATCAAATTTTAAGTATCAACTAACAAGATAACCCAAAGGAACCTTGTTGATAGTCAATTACCCTGGTTTTACAGCAACTTTATGCTGATTTGTATACGGATTCAATACGAAGAACTTATAAAATCTAATAAGTGATGGTGAGATGATAGATTCTGAAATCCTAGAAATCATCATAGTATGAAATACATACTTTATGTCTTAGAAGAACTGAATGTTAACACACAGAAAAATGCTCCTCACAGACATTTTTAATCATGTGTTTATTGGGTTTTTAATATATATAAATTTTTAAATATATAAACTCTGAAAATACATCAGGACTGCCGGACAATGACTTCCTGCGCCCTCCCATTCTGCCGCACCATAGCGGTGCCCTGGCTGGGGGTTTCCCTGAGACAGAGTCGTGAATCCAGTTACAATCATCAGTCAGGGGTTCCTTTGTCTACCGCGGACATCTTTCCTCACATTTAAATGATTCTTCCGTTTCCCCTAAAGGCTGTCCCTCTCTCTGGCTCCAGTGTAAGACCTCACCCCAAACTCTCCTGAGTTCTGGAGAAGGAAAATCAAACTGTGGCCCCAGGTCAGGCGTAAGCACGTCACCCACGTGGCTGACTTAATTGCCGGGTGCCCAGAAGCATTCTTTGTTTCTCTTCCAAGATGACGATTCTTCATAGATTTCCTAAAAAACAGAACCGTGACAGGGACTCAGGATCACCATTCACATCTGCTCCCCTCTCAGCAATCCCATGGCGTTCACATACGGCACGGAGAGCAGAGATAGGCATGAACATGTCCCTGCACACAAGACGCCAACCCGGAGGGGAGCCTGGACAGGAGCCTTCACGGGGACGAGGGGCAGAACAGGGACGGACTCCCGGGCCCAGGACGGGGCAGCCGGGCAGGCAGAGGGGTGGGCGGTCTTAGTTCTGAGCAGGTTCCTCTCCACACACACCTCTGCTCCCACAGCCTCCCTGCGCCGGCCATGGGCAGAGGCCACCGGAGACGTGACCGCAGCAGCTCTGACAGGGATAGTGCCCGCCCACCCACTGCCCGCATCACCGAGGACCTCCAAGCACAGGCCCACCCATCCTGGAACCTTCCCTCCTTACTCCCCAGCCAGCAGAACCCCAAATTCACTGTCCCCCGACACCTGGACCCCGTCCCACCGCCGCTCAGCTGCAGCTGGTGGGCTGACCCTCCTGCCAGGCTCGTGATCACGGTGGGGTGTCCTCATGGTCGGGGGCCCTCACGGTGGGGGCCCTCACGGTGGGGTGCCCTCACGGTGGGGTGTCCCCACAGTGGGGTGCCCTCACGGTGGGGGCCCTCACTGTGGGGTGCCCTCGCGGTGGGGTGCCCTCGCGGTGGGGGCCCTTGCTCCCTCCTCAGGAGCCTCCCCGCTCCGTGGACACGGCCTGGCTCAGAGCACACCACCCCCATGGGAGCTGCACCGCGGCCCCTGCCACGTCCACCCTCTCGTTTCCCCGCTAACAGGCTGCCATCTCCATTCGGGAAGCCCGGCCCCACATCCCACGGCTGGTCAGGTCCACTGGGGGCCCCGCCCGTACCCCGGCCCTGGCTGCTGCTCCCCACACACCCCCCTTCTGCTCAGCGCCACCTCGCTGCCGGCCGCCCACGGCAGACCGGCCACTGCCGCTGGTGGAGCAGGCTCTCCCCGCAGAGGCCGCCGCTCACCGCGGGGCTGGGCGACGGACGGCCGTGCGTCTCCCCTCCACACGTCACACCCACGCCCCGCGCCCCCGGAGGCAGTGCCCCTCTCCTCTCTGGAGGAGGGACTCTGTGCTGGCACCTCGCGGCAGCCGCACGCTGCCATCTGCAGGAGACCCCGTGGCTCAGGGACCCTAACCGAGGGCTCCGCAGCCTGGGAGTCGCCGGCTCACGCTCCGTCTGTTTTTCATGGTTCACACTCCCTGGAGAAAGGAGCCTGTATAATAAAAGGTAATGCTTTCTGGACGGAGCGGGACTGTGAGGGCGGAGGCGGCGGGCGGGGCCGATCCCCTGGCAGGAATCCCGGCGCCGCCTCCGGTTCTGCGCAAACACCTGCTTTCAGGCTGAGGCCGCGGAGCGAGCGCGTCGGGGAGACCACGGGCGCACACGCTGCGTGCGCTGTCTGCTGAGAATTCCGGAGAAGCCCGCCCCCGGCAGAGCGGCCCCTCCGGCACCTTCTTCCACACCGGCACCGAGGCCTTCAGGGCGTCGATGGCGTAGCTCACGGCTCCGAGGGACGCAGCCCGGTGGGCCGAGGACACGGCGATGACGACGCTGGCTTCGGCCACGGGGACCAGGCTGCAACGAACGGAGGACCCGTGACACCTCCTCTGACTCTGCTCCAGGCTCACGGCCCGCGGACAACCCGAGACGCTCCCCGCACTGACCCGCCTCCTCTCTACGGAGGAGCCAGACCAACAGGCACCGCGGGCGGAGCCGCAGAGAACGGAAACGCCACACAGCAGCACGCAGCGCACTGGACCGACAGCCTGCAGTCTGAGTGCGGCCCCGGCAGGAGGAGGCAACACGCTGCCATGACGCCCCAGTCTCAGCTGCTGGGCCCCGCTCAGAGCCTGCGACCCACGCTCCTTAGCGACCAGAGTGCCTTCACAGGCATGTGCCCCAGAGCGTCTTCTCTCCATGTAACAGTCTGGGCGAGAGGACTGTGCTCTAACAGCCTCCAGGACTGCCCCCCATTCGCAGCCGTGCGGCCGGCTCAGGGCTCTTGCCTGCCGGAAGCTCATTCCAGCAGGTCGTAAATGCAAGACATTTCATCAAAAGGCTGATGGAACCTTGAGGACTGCCTGCTGGAAATGGCTGATTTCCCCACACCTAAACATCTGCACGGATGACTGCTGGCTGCCAGACAGCTGAGGGCATGTCAATCTACATGCTATTGCCTCCCGCTGGCCAAACACCTGAACAGCCACAGGCAGTTCCCCCAATCCAACAATGCCTCTGCGTACTAAACCTTGGCCTTTGAAATGACTAGGACAATTTGTGTTAATAAAAAGCAAGGGGTCCAGAAAGAGAGAGAGAGAGAGAGAGAGAGAGAGAGAGAGAGAGAGAGCTTGTTTTCTTTCCCTAAGTCTTCTCTGGCTCCCCAAAATGCACCCAAAATTATGTTTCCTCCCTGGACTCTTGACTAATTCACACACAGCGCCCTCTCCAGATTCCTGAGCCCTTCTACTCGCCGAGGAACACACGCCGGCATTACTCGCCCACCTGGGCACAGCGGCTGGCACTGTCCAAACGTTACAACGGAACAGGCAGCCTTAACAGCGCTGGGAGGCGCCTCGGCCGCCTGCAGGAAGCACGCAGCGTCTCTCCCCGTGAGCCAGGGCCTGTGACACCGCGGGTCCGCGCCAGCACGGAGGTGAGCCGGCACCGAGGGAGGGGCCGTACCCGAGCCTGTGGAACACCGCGATGTGCCTGACCGGCCACTTCTGCCTCAGGTCGCTGCAAATCCTCCGGACTTCGCTTTCCGCCATCGGGACGTACGCTTCGTACTCCAAGCTCACGACTTTTTTCCCTTCAAAGTGATTCCTTGTGGTCCCTAAGAGGAAGGGGAAAAAAAGGCAATAAAATAAGGTTTCTCCTTATAACAGAAATGGCACGGTAAAAACGGGTTCTAACTTTTTAAGTACATTTTTACTGACTTTTTTTTTAGAGAGGAAGGGAGAGGGAGAGGAAGAGAAAAACCCACGTGAGAGGGAAACATCACTTGGCTGCCTCCTGCACGCCCCTACTGGGGATTGAGCCCGCACCCAGGCACATGCCCTGACCTGGAACTGAACCGGCAACGTTCTGATGCCTGGACGACATCCAGCCGCCTGAGCCACACCGGCCAGGGCAGAAAAGGGGCTGTTTTGGAACAGACAGTAGCCTACAGATCTGTCTATGATGACTGTGAAATATTCTGAAGATGAACATGATGAGAACAACAAGAGGACTGTCCCAAATGGAAGACAGTAAGACGCGCTGACGAGGCAGCCGGACGGGGAGACTCTCCTGTGACAAACCAGCACCCGTTCTCTTCCGGCACACTTGCCACTGAGAAGGAGCGCTCCGTCCCCGGGCTGTCACGGAGGCCCCACCACCACCGTCTCCCCTGAATGTTTGGACACACAGGATTCTCTCTGCTCAGGGCGTCTGTCCTGCTCGCCTGAAGATCGCTAACACAAAGCCAAAGCCGGAGGCCCCCCCTCCCCCACCCCGTCCCCTTGGCTCAGCGTCTTACATCCGCCCTGACACTCGGCGCGTAAACACTGCCGTCCGGCAGCGAAAGCGGGGGACACGCTCACCCACAAACAGGGACACGGCTCCGCAGAGCGGGGACGTCACCAGCTGCGAGACCTCCTCCACCGACAGCTTCTCGGCCGTGAACTTGATGATGTCTTTGGGTTCCTCTTCCTCCTCCCCCACGTCTGCCCTGGAAGAGAGCCAGTAACCTCGGCGTCAGTGCAGAGGCCACAGGCTGCGTGTCCGGGCGCGTCTCCTACGTGAGAGGTGCTGGGAGGAGGATCTGAGCTGAATGATACCAATAAGCGCGCAATTAAAAAAAAAAACCACAGTGTTTTTTATAAATACCCCGAACGAGTCGAGTATGGTACCAAAAGGAGTTTACCATGAACGCGATCACTAAAAGCCGTGGTTCTCAACCTTCCCGATGCCGCGGGGGCACAGTGGGTGAGAAATACCCAGGCCTCCGTGGCTGCGCCGACGCACAGGAAAACCCCAATAAGCCGCGCTGAGTGAGGAGGACCACGCCTCCGAGTGGCATGACTGAGCTGCCGGCACAGAACTGAGGCAGACACGGCAGGGAGGTGTCAGGTCCGTCCGCACAGACACGGGCTGTGCCGGGACAGCGAGCTCGCGAACACTCACAGGGCGTGCGGTCCCCGCCGTCTGCAGACAGGCGACACCTGCCAGACCCTTCACGGCGGAAGGGAACACTCACCGCGCAGGCCCCCCGGAGCGCCCGGCACTAGCCTCCGCTGATGGGGGGGATGATGGCGACCTCGTCTCCTTCCCGAAGCAGGAGGAGCTGATCTCCGAGCTGGACATACTCCTGCCGCACAGCCAGGATCACCTGGTTCCTGACATCGGCCAGCCTGAGGGGAGCAAGCAGAGTGAGCAGTGTCAGAGCTGTGCTAGGCCTCCAGGTCTCCAATGGAAATTAGGTGACATAAGCCCTGGTCGGTGTGGCTCAGTGGACAGAGCATCGGCCAGCACGCTGAAGGGTCGCAGGTTCGATTCCGGGCAAGGGAATGTACCTCGGTTTCAGGCTTGATCCTTGGCCCTGGGTGGGGCCTGTGTGGGAGGCAGCCAGTCAATGTGTCTCTCTCACATCAATGTTTCTCTCTCTCTGTCTCTCCCTTTCCCTTCCACTCTCTCTAAAAATCAACAGAAAAATATCCTCTGGTGAGGACTGAGAAAACAAAAGAAATATAAGACATAAATATCACTTTGTAGCATCGCCTGCAGAGTTACTAATGAAAGTAACTTATACGCTGCAGAGAAAAGACGCATCCACCGGAGAGAATTCTCAGTCACCACCAAGAACACAGTCAACTGCCAACAGCTCTCACTGCTGCTGTGTGTCTTAGGGAATGAAATACCGAAAAGATAAAAGACTGAAGGTAACACTCAGACCAGGTCAAAGGAAGAAAGGAAAAAGAAAAATGTCCTGATTCCAGGAGCCTTCTAAGGGTACAGTCTACTAGTGTACCCCAGGAGTCCCCCCAAGACAGGAGTCTCCGGCAGATGAAAGGTTAAAGGTCGGGTAGGCAGAGGCCCTGCATGGGCCACAGGTTATCAGGGCACTTTAAGAGCAGTTTAAAAGATACAAAATAAAATATAAGTCGTTTTTTGAACACGTGTTGTGAGGTATCCTTTACACGGTGAACCTCGCTATGGACTAAGTGACACCATTAATGTTCCTGATCACCTTCCAGGAAGCCACGTTGTCCAATTTGTCCCCAAAAGAACGTGAGGCAGGGACAACAGCAGAAACAGGACACCGGCTATTGCAAAACGTAGACTCAGCCGCCCTGGTTTGCTATCTCTCATTTTTATCTTAATCTCAGAAACTTCTATTGACTTCTCAGAAGACTGGCAAGACAAGCACACATTGTAACAGAATGTGTAACCACCTCACTCCTGCTGCGAAAATGCAGCAGCTGCACGCTGGCTCTCGTGAAACCACAAGAGCGAACGGGAGCCTGTCGGTCTGGGCGCAGCTCACCGCTTCTGGGTGAGCCTGCTGGAGGACGAGGGCTGGCCTCCCCAGAGCGGTTCCCGACATCACGGGAAACACAGCCACGTTCACTGCGGCCGTGTGTGCACCCACACATTCTAGATTGCTAGGAAGCTCCACACTTTACCCCGGATGCCGCGTCTCCAGCTCAGCCCACAGCTGCGCCGCCGGGAGCTCCTGGGGCACAGAGACGGTCTCCGCGCGGGTCCCGGTGATCTCCGCGCTCTTCGCAAAGTACAGCACCTGGACCTGCGAGGGAGAGGATGGATGCTCTATAGCCATCACGGTCTTTGTCTGGCACAGGTGCTACCTTTTTGTCACGGACACACTGGAAAGCGAGGGAACGTTAAAGCGCCGAGCGTTTGTGCATTTTGACAATACTGGTGTGTCCAGCCCATTCTCACTCGGTTCCAGTGCTGGTCAGCTCTGCAAACGCCCGAGAGCCCCTGCCCGCACCCGGGAGAGCGCCGCTGCGCCCAATGACTCCTCAGAGAGCGACACGAGGCGGCCTCCATTGACCGGGTCAGCACCTTCTATGAGCCGGTGAACAGTGACCTGGGTCCGGGTGCAGCTGGCAGAGGGGCCGGGAGGTGAGACTGCCTTTGGGGCCGCCCTAGCCTGGCACCACGCCTGGCCCCGGGCTGGTTATGCAACCGCAGCCACAGGGCACAGAGCGGGAGCGGGCTGGGCTGCTGTGCAGGCCGAGCAGGTTCCAGAAGCAGGTTCCAGCACCGGCACCGGCACCGGCACCTGCCCCTGCCCCTGCCCCCTGCCCCTGCCCCTGCCCCTGCACCTGCCCCTGTCCCTGTGCCTGTGCCTGTCCCTGTACCTGCCCCTGCCCCTGTCCCTGTACCTGCCCCCTGCCCCCTGCGCCACTGCAGCCGCCCGCGGGCGCACACACGGAGGAGCCGCGCGCGGGAGGTTCTCGGTGCTGATCTTCGGGGCGCCCACCCAGCACCCACACCTGCCGGTGGGCGCTGCGCTGAGCTGGAACCGGGGGGCGGGGCTCTGGGAAGGGGAGGGGGGTCCTGGGGGCGGATCTTCTAAAGCGAAACCTGTCTCCAAAGAAGGAAGGACCTAGGACGGGGCAAAGGTCAGGGCGCCCCTGGAGAGGGAGGGCGCCGACAGGGAGGGAGGGCGCCGACAGGGAGGGCGGGCGCCCTTAGGGAGAGAGGGTGCCCACAGGGAGAGAGGGCGCCCACAGGGAGAGAGGGCGCCCACAGGGAGAGAGGGTGCCGACAGGGAGAGAGGGTGCCCCTCGGGAGGGAGGGTGCCCACAGGGAGGGAGGGTGCCCACAGGGAGGGAGGGTGCCCCTCGGGAGGGAGGGTGCCCTCAGGGAGGGAGGGTGCCCTTAGGGAGGGAGGGTGCCCACAGGGAGGGAGGGTGCCCCTCGGGAGGGAGGGTGCCCACAGGGAGGGAGGGTGCCCCTCGGGAGGGGGGCACGGCGCCGGCCCTGGGGTGCGCTGGGCGGCGCACGGTCCCCGGCTGGAGGGCGCGGGCCCGGCCCGCAGGGAGCGGCGGGCTGGGCGGAGCGGCGCCGGAGAGGCCCTCACCTGGCAGCGCCGCACCATCCCGCCGGCGGGGTCCGCGGCCGGCCGGGGGCGGAGCCCGGCGCACGCACGGCGCAGGCGCACTGACAGCCGCCGCACTGCGCACGCGCCCGCGATCGCCCCGCCCCTCGCCCCGCCCCGCTCGCCCCGCCCCTCCCAGCGCCACTGGGCCCGGAGCCCGGGGGCCGCCCGGAGCGGGTGCGGGGCCGCAGGGGGCGGGCGGCCAGGCAGGGGCGGGGCTGGCCGGTCCCCGGACCCTCACCTGCGGGCCCCCGCCGCCCGCGGGCCGCCCCGTCCTCCCTTTACCAGTTTATTGGCGGCGGCGGCGGGGGCGAGGGCGTCAGGGGGGGCCTGGACCGCCGCCTCCCGCTCCCCGCGCGGGGAGGGCCCGCAGCCCGGCCTGAGCGGACCGGACCGGACCGGACCCCGGGCCCGCGGCGGAGGCCCCGCCTCCCGCCGGCCCTTCGCCCGCCTCCGGCGCCGGGCCGCTCCTCCAGGCGCGGAGCTTCCGATCGGAGCGACCTTCTCCGCTCGCGGCCCAGCGGCTCCGGCCGGTGCGGGCCGCCCAGCCCCGTGCGGACCGGGCCGGCCGCGGGGCTCTGCGGTGCGGACGGGGGGTCCGGCCCTGGGCGCTCAGGCCGGGGTCACCCACGGGCACGGGGCTCCTCCGGGGGTCACACCGGGACCGGCACCTGGGGGGCGCTCAGCGGGAGGGAGGGCATTTCCGGCCAGAGGGGTGCAGCTTAGGGAGGCCAGGCGGTGCCCCCAGCCAGGGCAGTGGAGGTGAGGCTGGAGGTACCAGGGAGTGAGCCAGGGCAAGAGACATGGACAAGGACCGGCAAGACCGTGGTGAGCATCACAGATACAGGATCATACTCACATTCAGACTGGACCACGGGAGACGACAGTGACCTTAGCCTGGCCAGGGACGTCCAAGGCCAGCCCATGGCGGGGCAATGTCTACAGCATGGCTGAGAGCCAACGCAGGAGCCAGCAGGTGACAGTCAGGCTGGTGCTGAGGGATCCAAGTCTCCGGCCTCAACCTGCAAACTACAACCGAAGGATGGCAGCGAGCACCTCAGGCAGAAACTGCTGATTGGCTTCTGTACTTACTTGTTTGCTAAAACACTAGGACGTTATTTTGATTTTCTGAACTTAGGAATGCTATCCCAATACCCCATGGATGGTGGTCTGAATGTCCCATTGATTGTGATCTCACTGGTCACTGAAGCACATTCTTCTGGCACCCAGGACAGCTCAATTACCCTAAATTGCCTCAGTAGCTACAGATAACGAGTTTTGGTTGGCTTAGTGGTCCCGGAATCTGGACAGCACAATTATTCTAAATCGCCCGGTGGTCCCAGATAACGTGTTTCTGTTGATTCAGTGATTCGCAGATACTTTAGATAACTAGCTTGCTCAGTTTTGCTTCTGTAACTGCTTTGCACAAACCAGGTTCCTCGTTCCAGACCCAAAGATGCAATCCATACCTTTGTGACATTCTGCCCATAAGCCAGATGTGGCTGCTGTTCGGGGCTGTGAGGTTTGGAGGCTCACTTGCTCCCTTGTATGCCACCAGCTTTTAATAAACGACTCCGTAATTTGACTTCTTGAGGCGTCCTTTCTAAGATGGGGGTACACAACAACATGCACAGCAGCCCAGAGCCCCTCAGAAACCTCCCCGGGCAGGAACCCGCCATCCTGAGAGGCAGCAACCTGCACACTCAGCAAGAAAGGGGGAATGGCAGTCAATAAAAGAAGCGAGACCTTAACCCCCTTACGTATAAAACAAACCATCAACGCGGGATTGTGGTTAGGGGGTAAACTATAACTGATGCCAGAATATTTTAAAAACATAACAAATGGCCCCAAATTGGGACTTGTGTTTACAAACATTGATTCAAGCCTCAATGTTTTTCATAATCTCCTTCCTACCAGGAGCCACTGCAAACGATCTTAAAAATGTGGCGCCGAAGCCGGTGTGGCTCAGCGGTAGAGCGTCGGTCTGCAGACAAAGTTCAGGTTCGATTCCGGCCAAGGGCATGTACATTGGGTGCGGGCACATCCCCGGTAGGGGGTGTGCAAGAGGCAGCTGGCCGATGTTTCTCTCTCATCGACGTTTCTATCTCTCTCCCTTCTCTGTTAAAAATCAATAAAATATATTTTTTTGAAATGTGACGATTTCTAATTCCTTCAGTTTCACTGTTGTTAAACTCAAGCACTGTTAGTTAAAAGCTACCAATAAATACCGTGCAGTGTCATTGCACGTGTAACGATGACATCACGCAGCTTCAATGCCCAGGGGAAGGGGGACCACATCATTCCTCCTCCTCGGTGCCCCGGGTGGGCACTGGGTGTGGGCAGTGGAATTGCAGGTGACTGGAAAACAACATGCTCTCCTCTGAGTTGATTTCTGTTCGCTTGATCTTTAAAAGTGATTGATCCATCCTGTAAACACCTTCGGGTGATTGTGGCTCCGGGAGCACTGGGGATACCTCGCGGACCATACAAACGAGGCCCTCGCCCCAGGTTGCTTCCTTTCCGGCCAGGAGGACAGATGGGTCCGTACCTGCGGGAGGAAGAGGAACAGGGACTCTGCTCCAGAGGGAAGGAGCCGGGGAGGAGCAGGCGGCCATGGCTAGGCGGGTTGAGGGAGGAGCCGGCCTGCGGAGCCAGACCTGCGGTGAGCGGCAGAGCCTGCTGCGGGGTGGTCCGCACCCTGAGTGTTGGAAGAGGAGAGAGGCCAGAGTGGCTGAGACCGAGAAGGAAGGTTAAGATTAAAGGGAACTGAGCGTACAGATCGGGGGCGGTCTTGAAAGCCAGTTTGGATTTTTTTTTTACTTTCATTGGGAACACACACACACACACACACACACACACACACACACCTTTCAAACATGGGATTCTGCTTCTGCTCTGAGCCATTTTCAGGGTCCTGAGCACAAACAGGAGAAGATCCAACGAGTTTTACCCGGAAGTTTCAGTCCCGTGAGAAAAGTGTCTCTGCCATCGCCTGCCGCTGTGCAGGAAGACCCGTCCTGGTCACACGTGGTGGCCCACGGCCACGGTCTCCTCATGCAATGCGACTGCTTCAGGGCCTCCTTGAACACGCTGCAGCCTAAGCACACGCCGTGCACCCAAGTGGAGGACACGGACCCTCAGGTCTCAGCCCACGTGCCCCCTTCGTGCGCCACGGGGTTGGGGGTACCTGCTGAGGAAGTCCCTGCGGTGGTGCCGGATCCGTGGTCGCCGGACTGGTATCTAATGATCTAATGTGTTTTTGTGGTGTTTGCATTTCTCGTTAAAAACCACGTGCAGGGGTTGTTTTTTGAAAGACCGGGTCAAATACGCCCCCCTGGAATGGCTCATCCTAAGGGCCCACCTGGATTGTAAGCACTTTTCTTACAATCGTGAAGGCATCTAGCTCAGGATTGGTGGATTCAGTTTTAGGATTGTGTGAAATCATAAAATATCACTTTCTTCTTGTGTAATTTTATTCATAGGTCATCTCTGATCGAAACAAACAAACCCGCACAAACTACACACACCTGTTGCTTTATGCAAAGAAGACAGGAGAAACACTCCCCCTGGTGGCTGGTGATTCCCATTGCAATCCCTTTGCTTCCAGGGAGAGAGAGGCAGGCACTTGGCAAGGGGCTCTGCTGGCCCTGTCCTGAGACCAAGGCGCGCCTTCCCACCAGGTGGCAGAGGGGAGCATGACGTCCCGATTCTGTTTCTGCAGAATCTAAGAGGTTACAGAAGAGAGAAATGCACCCCCAGGGGTCGATGCCCAGTGAACAACCAAGCTCTTTTGAGGAGCCTGGTGTGGGCTCCAGAGAGCACTCCATCCCTGCCCTGACACCGAGGCCAGGTGCCCCTGGGGAGAGAGGCTGCGGAGAACAGAACCCTGAGAGCCTTGCCCCAGGACGCAGGGAAGCAGAAGCCCGCCCCCAGGAACCCACAGCTGGCCTGGGCAGGGGCAGGGACAGAGGGGCTGCGCCCAGAGCTGCTGGTCTCCCAGAAAAAGGCCTCTGGGTCTCTGAGGCTCGGCCCCCTTCCCTCCTGGTGCCCCCCCTTCCCACCTGGCGGCCCCCTTCCCACCTGGCGGCCCCCTTTCCCACCTGGCAGCCCCCTTCCCACCTGGCGGCCCCCTTCCCACCTGGAGGCCCTCTTCCCACCTGGCGGCTCCCCCTTCCCACCTGGCAGCCCCCCCTTCCCACCTGGCAGCTCCCTTTCCCACCTGGAAGCCCCCTTCCCACCTGGCGGCCCCCTTCCTACCTGGCAGCCCCCCTTCCCACCTGGCGCCCCCCCCCTTCGCACCTGGCGGCCCTCCTTCCCTCCTGGCAGCCCCCTTCCCACCTGGGGCCCCCTTCGCACCTGGCGGCCCCCTTCCCACCTGGCGGCCCCCCTTCGCACCTGGTGGGGAGCTGGGCACGGCGCCCCCTCCTAAGGAGAGGCTGAGGATGCTGATGCCAAGGTCCTGGCCAGAGAGGATGCTGGGCTTTAGGAAGGCCCAAGGCTGACATCGTGGCCGGGGGAGGGTGCAGACAAACCTGCTGAGAAACCCCTCCCCCTGGTCCAGCCCACCCCGTGCCCTCGTGCCCTCCCTCCGGGGACAGGCCGTTCCTCCTCCTCTGTGCCATGGGGTGGGCAGACTCTTCTGGAAAAGGCCAGTTTGTCAGCATTCAGACACAGACGCGCGATCTCATCCCAGCCACTCAGCTCCCCGCGCAGCGTGACGGCCATGCCAGCCCGTGAAGGAGCGTGTGGGCGTCAGCACAGTCGGTGATGGAGCCGGGAGATGGCCTCTGTCCCCCCTGAGCCAAAACAATGTGGTCTGAAATGTCAGCGGAAAACACGTGACTGTAGGAAGCCAACCCCCTCGCCACGGGGAATGCCCAGAGCTTCCCTGGGAGGGGACCGGTCAGGACACACATCGGTGTGGGACTGCAATGTGCCACAAGCCACACAGTGGCCTGGCGGCCGGCTCAGGGGCTGAGCGTCCACCTGCGAACCAGGAGGTCACGGTGGGATCCCTGGTCAGGGCCCAGGCCCGGGTGGAAGGCTGTCCCCAGTGTGGAGCATGCAGGAGGCAGCCAATCCATGGTGCTCCCTCATCATGGATGTTTCTCTCTCTCACTCCTTCTCCTTTCCTCTCTGAAATCAACAAAAATATATTCAGAAAACTACAAAATGGAAATGGTGTTTGGAAGGAAATACTGAGGACTAACATGGAGAGGGCCGCCTGGGAAGGCACACGGGCATTTTCCTTAATTATCACCAGCTGGACTCAGGGTGCAGGCAGAGCCACGCCTTGGGAACACGTTTCCCCAATGAGGCTGCACATGTTAATCAGTTCTGACTTCCTATCAGCCCAGGTGTCAGAGGGGCGGGACCAGATATGTAAATCCAGGCGTGCTCGGGCCTCCTTAAGAATGCAAATAAGCTGGTGTTACTTCCTGGTGTTGGGGAATAAAATAAAGGCACTGGAGGGATCTTCCTCTTCTTCCTTCCTCTCCAGCAGACAGGATGGCTGCCCACCCAGCTCCCAGCTTAAAGTCTATCTCTGTGTCTTCTCTCTTCATTTCTATTATTTCTCAATCCCTGGCCGCCTCCACTGAGAACCGGTTCATTCATCTCTCTTTCTGTGCGGGACCCGGGAAAGGGAGATCCCCCCATGTCTGGCCCCCGCTGCCCCCGCACTAACATGTGAACAGAGCGAAGCACCGACATGTAAGGAAGGAAAGGCCACGCCGGGTGCGGAGAGCACTGCCTGCCATGTGCGGCGGCCGCTTTGGGACCCGCTGCATGGAGCAGCCGCGGTGCGGGGACACGTCACCTGTGGCTCCTGCAGCCCGGGGGGTGAATGGACAAGAGCCTTTTCTTAATTAGCCGAGACCGAATAGCCACATCGCCGGTAGCTGTTGTGAACGGCGGGTCGAGAGGTGACGCGGGGGGCCAGCCACAGCGCCGCCGAAGACGGCAGGGAGGGTAAGCCGTGACAGAGAACAGTCAACGGAGAACAGGCGTAACGACCACGGAGCGCAGAGGACTCGGTGTTCCTGAGCGAGAACTCTAAACACATGGCCCAGGGCACGGCTGTGAAACCACCATAGAAGGTAATCGTCCCAAGCACAGCACACGCCACCGCGGCCAAGGACACAGTGTTTCCAATAAAGTCCCGGAGCGTCTTCATGGACGGGAAAGAGCTCCTGATCTTGATTGCGTTCCACGGATGACACTTCTCCAGGTATCCAGGAAGAAAACAGCGGGGCTTCAACACTGAGCTGGCTTTCCATTTCTTCAGAGTGGCATTCAGCATGGAAGGTATGGCCCGATGTCTACAGAAGACTGAGGGGAGAAACTGAGGCGAAAATGCTTCACAGTCTGACCTCCTGACATGCAGTCTAAAGACCACGGGCAAACATGGAAGAATCTGGGCAGTACAGTCCACACACACACACACACACACACACACAGCACATCACAAAACCTTCCTCAGGATAAGATGCAGTTCAACCGGAAATGACATAGAAGTCAGACTGAAAAACATCGGTGGAAAACACCGCACCCATTTGAATAGATAACCACGTTTAAATAACCATGAAAACAACGCCTACGGAGTACTGGAGGCCCAGTGCACGAAACTTGTGCACTGGAGGAGGTCCCTCCGCCCAGCCTGCACCCACACCCAGTCCAGGCACTCTCAGGGGATGTCTGGCTGACAGCTTTGGCCTGCTGTGGGAGCGGGCCTAAGCCAGCAGTTAAACGTCCTCAGCACTGCCTCAGAGGCAGGGGAAGCTCCCAGCACCACCACTGCACTGGCCAGCTGTGAGCCTGAGCAGCACCCCTCCAGGGGGCAGCTCCTGCATTGAGTGTCTGCCCCTAGTGGTCAGTGTGTGTCATAGTGACCGGTCCTCCCGCTGTTAGGTCAGTTTGCTTATTAGCCTTTGATGATATAGGGTAAACACATTTTAGCTCAAGATACAATTATCGCAGTGCAGAGCCTTATCTCAGCCCCGGCCCCAGGGGCACAGCCTGAGTGAGGAGTCATGGAAAGGGAGCGAGGAGCCCCAGGCTAGGGAGTGGGGTTCGACCGGCAGTTTCCGTGGGGAGAGAACCCGGTTCCCGTGGCGGCTGCAGCAGTGACCGCCTCTCCTCTTTCTGAAAGGCGATGGTCCGAGGGGAAAACGGCCTGCCCACAGGGTGAGGAAAAGAGGAGAGACCGACCGAGACAGGACAATGTTGGAAACTAGAGACGGGCTGGGTTGTTTCAGTTCTGGAATTTTCCCCCTCGCCCTAGGCTATGGGTGTTGATTTTAGAGGCAGGGAAAGAGGGAAACACGGATTGGTTGCCTCCCATATGGGTCCCAGCCGGGGATCGAACCTGGGCATGTGCGTGCCCTGACACTGAAACCGGGGCATGTGCGTGCCCTGACACTGAACCGAACCTGGAGCATTGGGTGTCGGGACGGCCTCTGACTACGGCCAGAGGACAGGCACTCGGGCTGCAGGAGGGCTTGGCGACGGCGCCAGCCCACGTGTCTGTCCGCAGGTGCAGGGACCGCTGGGCTTACACGGCCCCTGGCAGAGGCTGTGCTGCAGCAGACGCAGGGGGAAGGCCAGGCCAGGGGGCCGGGCGTGTGTCCAGCGGCCACCTGGACTGCAGGGAGCTGGACAACTAGCCCACGTGGGTTCTGCGTTCGGAACGACCTGAGACCAATCCTTCTTTGTCCTGGGAGAAGTGTGTCTCCTTTTCCCTGTCCATGGGAGATGGTGTTCTTATCTAAGGCCTCATTTAAAAGATTGTCCTCATCCTGCAACCCCCGGGCAGTGGGGACCTCCAGGACCGTTCTGGGGAGGCCCTGGCGAGGAAGGAGAAGGGGAGGGAAGTCCTGGGTCTTGTGCTCAAACATCTGGCAGGAGCGGCCAGCAGGGGCAGCAGCAGGCCAGCGGCAGGCATGGAGCACAGAGCTTGCCTCCGCCCCCCCACCCCCCACCCCTGCTGCCTCCTCCAGCTCACTGTCCCCGCACCCCCTGCCAGGTGAGCGCAGGCCTCAGTGTTTCAAGAGAAATGAGACATTCAGGTTTTTATATAAATCTCATCACTTTCGGTGCTGGCGATCTTTCAAGATTTTCCAACAGCCGTGTGTGGGCCAAACACAGAAACATCTGCGAGTGAGCGGCTGCGGCCAGGGCCGCCGGCAGCCCCTGGCACAGGTGACGGGAAGGTGGTCGGAACGGAACACGGAGTGAGGCTCAGGGCTGTCAATCATGGCTGCTAAAATGCGGCCCTGGGCCGCAGGCCTGGAGCTGGAGCTCTGCCGAGGTCTGAGGCTCCGGGAAGGACCAGTCCTGCTGACGGTGAAGGAGGCACCGACCCCTGCGATGCTGTCACCTGCCTCGGGGCACGTGGGGCAGGAGCCTCATTTCCGTGGGGGCAGGGGGACGCCTCGTGGGAAGTACCGGCTCTTCCCTGGTCCTCCCCGGAGCCCTCAGACCGCGGCAGAGCTCCATGCCCAGCCTCACACACTCCGTGTTCAGTCCCCACCGCCTTCCCCTCACCTGTGCCAGGGCCTCTGGCAGCCCCAGCCCCAGCAGCTCATTCACAGACGTCTCCTTTGGCCCACACAGCGGGATAGGCCGCAGGTGAGATCCACCTCGGAGAGCACACAGCGGCATGTGTTACAGGTGAGACCACCTCAATGTACACACAGCGGCACATGTTACAGGTGAGACCGCCCCGGTGAGCACACAGCAGCACATGTTACAGGTGAGACCACCTCAGTGTACACACAGCAGCACATGTTACAGGTGAGACCACCTCAGTGTACACACAGCAGGATGTGTTACAGGTGAGACGCCCCCCGGGGAGCACACAGCGGGATAGGCCGCAGGTGAGACCCATAGGATGTTAAAAACCCTTTGAGACCAAGGGATGGGGAACGCCTCCCCCATCCCGGTCTGCGAGGTGCTCAGAGGAGGAGAAAGTACGAACACACGTTCCTGCAGACGCACCCGAGGCCCAAAGGGAGAGCCGCTGAGAGCCCGGAGGCCAACCTCCTCCCCCGAGCGCATCGCAGAGGCTGACCGGCGGTGGATTGGGGACATGTTGGTCCGCAGACAGAGATGAGGTCAGAGTTGGTTGGGATCAGTTCTGAGAAAACGCTACGCCCAGAAGCTGGCCACGAGGTGAACATCTTGGTGAAACATGTAACCCAGATAGGGCTGGAGATAGCAACGGCCAAGACGAGAACTCGCTGCATCTCGGTGATTGCTCTGGCCTCCCAACGGGCCTCCTTGCTTACGACCTTGACCCCTACTGCCTGCTCTCAACACAGCCGCCAGCGTGACCCTCTGGAGGCCTCTGTGCCACTGCCTCCCTCCTCTGCCGAGGAGGACCCTGGCTTCCCACCTTGTTTGCAGTGAACGCCAGAAGCTTTACCGTGGACAACAAGGCCCCGACCCGGCCTCGCTGTCTTATCTGTCATTCCCTCCAACTCCACACCCCGCCTGTCCTATGGCCATCAGCCCCTGCTGTCCCTGAGTGGGCCCAGGACCTTTGCATGTCTTCTCTCCTCTGCCTGAGGCTCTTCTCCCAGGTCCCTGCGTCGTGCACCCCCATCCTGCTCAACGCCTCCATCACAGCCTGAGTCACTGACCCCCTGCACCAATAGCGGCCTCCCGCCCCGCGTCCTCTCCCCTCTGCTTATCTTTCTCGTGCCACTGGTCACTACCTGGTAGATTGCAAACTTCGTTATAACTCTGTCCACTGGTGTATCCCCAGCGTCTAGCACGGTGCCCCGCACGGAGTAGGTGCTTGATAAATATCTGTTGAGCGAAGAAGTGCATGAAGGAGTGGACAAAGTCAGGAAACTCCCAATCCCACGAGGACACTGACAGCCATAGACTAAGGAGCAGCTTATGTGAAAGAAACTTCCAACATTTAAAAAACACACAACGCGCTGCTTCCCAGGGTCTGTGCCTGCGCGGCGATGAGTAATGGTGCCATGGAGTTCAGAGAATGGGTGTTTGCTTTCTGGGAAGAAGGAAGGCCGACTCCTTGAAAACTGTTGAAAGATCAGAAGGGAGTCAACAGGGTTCCAGCTCGCATGAAGGAGTTGGCCCTGAACTTGGCCAGGGACGGGCCCATGTGTGTGTTGATGACCGAGAGGAGGACATTCTGTCTAAAAACTGTCACCGAGACCGTGCCAGACTCTAATCAGGACCCAGGACTTCCCTGGATTTCTTCACGTTTTTTTTAAAGCCCGTGATTTAGATATATTTCTCAGAAAGCGAGCTGTCATCAGGACCCAGCGGGGACAGTGTCCGTGGGGAGTGGCCGTGGCTCGCTCTCTCTTCGGCTGATGAGTATTTACAAAGGGGAGCAGAGGCGAGGCATGTGACGGGGAGATTTTCTCCCTGAGATTTCTCCCCTCTTGCTGGGGCTCGAAGGCCATGGGCATGGCGGTGTGCACATGCGTGCAAGGTCATTCCCTCCCGGGCTGGTTATCCTCAGCCACCCTCTGCTGCTGGAAGTGGGTGGGAGGGCGCGAGGCACAGGATGAGGAGCTTACTTCATCCCCGAGCATCAGGCATCTCCCATCACATTAATCAAAGGGCCTCCACGGGACCAGAACGAGGGTCCAGAACCACTCCCCTGCTGCAGCCCCGAGTCCCTGCATTTGGGACGGCAAGCCCTGCACTGGCTTGATGTTGTGAATTTTAACTCTATTCGGTTTCAGACATTTTTCACGTTCCAGTGTAGAAAACAGAGCTTCGCCTTTAGGATAATCTCCTTTAATTCAAGTTTAATAAACTCAAGATGGGGAAGTGACTCAAAAACAATGAAATGTGGTTTTTTTTTCTAAGCGAGCCTATTAAGTTGTAATACAAAGAAAACATGTGACTAAAACCGCAGAGGGCACAATTTTTAATTAGAATATTTTATGGGGCCAGTTTTTCCTGTAGGATATATAGAATCCGGAGCCCAGTTCTCATTATACGTCACAAAGCGCTTGGCAATCAAAGCGCGATCGAGACCAAAGAGCACCTTCGTTTTTGCAGTCAGCCAGCACCTCCCCGGTGTCCTGTGACGGATGGGCTGTGGTCTCCTCACAGGGAGAGAATCCCCCCGCTCCTCTGCCCGATGGAGGGAACCCCGGCCTCCCAGCACCTCTCAGCTCTGCTGCTCCCAGCCTGCTCTCTGCCCTGGCGCTCTGAGCCCATTTCCTCTCCTCCTTCTGGGGCATGCACACGCGAGTAACTGCATTCTGGGCTCCTGTGAGCTCCGCTGTATGAGCCCAGGTCCGAGGAGGATGTGAGCTTTCCAAAGAGCTAGGGAAGGAGGCTGGACGCATGGGCAGAAGGCGGAGCGGAAAAACACCGGGAGACCGGAGTGATGTGGACTAGTGTGCTAGTTCACAGTAGAGCGAAGGCAAACCCGTGTGTCCTCAATGATAAAGCCACGTCTCCTAGAAACAGACCAACGCTCTCTCTCTCTGGAAACCAAACTCCTCCCGACTATCTCCAAGTTCCACGCATCCCCTGTCTGCCTGCGAGAGTCCAAGCCGGAGTTCTCACCAGCACCTAACCTTTCCCGAGCGAACAAGCATCTCTGCACAGCAGGTGCAGGCAGCGTGCCCTTCCGTCGTGGTTTCCTGTAGCCGCCACCGGTCACTGCGAAGGCAGAAGCGAGGCCTACCCCAGGCCAGTGCATGAAGCCCCAACGTGATGGCGGCCTCACAGGCACCACCAGCCCGCACAGCCGTCTGTAGAGACAGACGTTCCCGTGCAGACCTGCCCCGAAGCCACTCAGGCGCAGAGCTCTCCTGGCATCTCACACCAGGAAGGCGGGAGTCCCAGGCACCTGCTGCTTCTATGGATTCTTAGAAACTAAGGACTGGAGGGAGAGGGTGTTTCTTTAAAATATGTTTTTATTGACTTTAGAGAGAAAGGGAGGGGGAGAGAGAGGTGGAAGCACCAGGCATGAGAGAGAATCATGGATCAGCTGCCTCCTGCACGCCCTCATGGGAATCAAGCCCAGAACACATGCTTTGCCCTGACCAGGAACTGAAGCGTGACCTCCTGGTTTAGACGTCGATGCTCAACCACTGAGCCATACCGAGCAGTAGGAAGAGGTATTTTTAAAAAGTACTTATTTCTCATGATGGTGAATGTAACAGGACAAACATGGTTTCTGTCAGCTTCTGTGCAGCGGCACGGCTCTGCCAACCTTCCTCTCCTCCGTCACGCCCCCAGGTTGTGCTCACTAGCATCGCTCTCTGGCGTCCACGTTCTCAGGTCAGTGCAGTCACCCTGGTCTTTGGGTCGAGGTCAGATGGGCATCTGCTGGAGTCGGAAACCAGACGCCTGCCCAGCACCGGCACATCCATTCCAGCCCCCTCTGACGGCAGTGGCCGCCAGTCTCTCTGGCGGCGGTTCAGAGAGCAGCCTTCCCGGGGCCTGTTCTCAGAGACCCAAAGGCTGTGCCCTCCCCTGGGATAGATGTCAGAACGGTGCCTCACCCGTGAAGAGCAAACAGCCCCCACTGCCGGCTGTCTGGGAAAGGCCGAGACACCGTGTGTTTTGGGGTTGTCTTTGGTCAGCGGAACAAAATATCACATCGGAGCAGATGGTCAGAGGACTGCCCGTGTTGTCCATGAGGTATAGACAGCCACTCAGCCATCCATTCAGAGGCATTTTTATGAAAACTTGGAGTGGCTTTTTCTTTTAAAATCTACACACGCATACATAAGCACATACTTAAACGTTCATCCAAACCTGGGCATGCAGACATTCAATGGAAGGGAGCAACTCGGGACGTATATACTTACAGATAACACTCAAATGGACTCAGAACATATTTGCAGAGTTGATTAGTGTCACTTACCGAAGACTGGCCTGGGTTAGTGCTAATTAAGGGAAAGGAGTGTCCGGAGCACGCCGAGGCCCCCTGGGGTTTCTCTGTGTCCCAACAGAAACAGCGGGCCTGGGGGCAGGCAGGCAAAGAGCGAGCTCCCCGTAGCTGGAAGGAAGCCCACGTCTTTTCCAGAATCCCTAAAACCCAAGACGTATTTCCTGGTGCTCTGGGCAGTCCACGCTATTAAGACGCCTCTGTCTGGCCTTGGAGTGCATTCCACCTTTGAGCATATTGCACGCGGAGTCAGAAGAATGAAGCTAGTTGAGAAGAAGGCGTCACGGCTACAGTGTCCAATCCAGAGGAAGAGAGAGGTGGCCCGTTACCGGGCCTTGCAGTGGGTTTTCTCCTCTATTTTCGACATGGTTGAGTTGCTTGGATATCAGCCAGCAGCCCTGGTCATTCTCCTGCCGGGGGTCTGTTCTATGACACAAAAAATGTCACCCATGGATAACCTTTTAGAATATAATACCTGACAGACTCCCGAACTCTTACAGCACAAGTTCACGGCGAAGGCCTTTCATTCCCTCCGCAGTCCCTCGGGGCTGGGTTGGTGAAGGACTTCTGCTGAAGTGGGGTTGGTGCTGAGAATTGCTTCTCTTCACTGGGCAGTTTTCAGAGGCTACATTTTTTTTTAATGGTCAGAGGAGCTTGAATGTCAGTGGGAGTAGTGATATTTCCGAAAGCTTGTAACGAGTTAGGGACAGTATATGCCAGAAAGGATCTATCTTCCTTGCCCAGGCCTGCCCTAAGTGGCTGGAGAAGGAAGAGCTTTTAGGGAACTTAAAAAAAAAAAAAATCTCAGGATAATTTGCTCTGGCTTTGGCCTCTGGTTAAGAGGAACAGAAAAGGGAAAGCTGTATTCCAAACTCTCCTATAGCCTGTAAATACAAGCTGACTCTCCTGGGGAAAGAAAGAGGCACTGAGATAATCTATATATACCAGGCAGGCCCTCAGCAGACGCTACAGTTTCTGTGGTCCTGGGAGACCAGGCGCTTGGCCCTCTTCATTGTTCAGAGGCTGGAGCTGAGAGCCGGGGGCTGGAGAAACTCCTCCAAGGTCACCCGCCAGTGAGCCCAGGACGAGGGCTTCCAGGGTGGTTCTGAGGATCAGTCTCTTAGCCCAGCACCACAATACTGTTCTGGTATTAAACACAGATAACGTAGTATTGACTTCTAATTGCCTTGTTAGTCATAGCACTCACACTGTGCAAGGGGAAAATAATACAAGAATAAAGCAAAACCAAAGTCTGTCAAGAACTTTTAAAATGTTTTTCTCAAAGTGTAAGCAAGAGCTGCCAACTAGTAAAAAGCAAAAAGGATATTGGCAGAAGGCAACCTACAGCAGCCACAGCACTGCTGATGGCCCAGGCCTGCCGTGCACCTGTCTCTTTGTTCTCTTACAAAAGGAAGGAAGTAATGCCTATTACAATGGAAGGGTACCATGATGACTGCTGCTGGCCCAGGAAAATATTTACGAAGTGATAGGTCTAAAGTAATGTTCTTTATTCAACATAATCATTGATATTTAAAGATTTAAAAGGGGATGCTAGGGCAGTTTCACAGGTTGCCTCTCCTCCCATAGTCACAGCTTTCCCTTTTATTTAAAAAAAAGAAAAAGAAAAAAGGAAATTAAAAACAGAAAAAAATATGAAATAGTGTCTGTTAACTACCTCCCAGGACCCAGGAGGTGTTCGCAGGGGATCTGCGAACCCCTGGCTTCAGGGTTCGGAACTGCAGGTGAGCTCGGCCCTGCTCACTCCCAGGCACGTGCGGGTCCTGCCCAGGCGTCCAGGGCCCTCCATGGGAGCGAGCTCGTTGCTGGTCTCTCCTTCCCTCTAAGCGGGCCTTTCCTGGCACTTGAAGGCCGTCCCTGTGTTTTCATGTGTATTAAACTTCGTAAACGCACAACGTCTCAGCTGGGAGAGAGGATCGGAGCGATTTAGGAGGCAAGGTTTGTTTAGCTGGAGTCAGAAGAGAAATAAGTGGTCAAAGCTGCAATTGTTTAATGTTTTCTTGCCGAGTAACTGCAGAACTACAGATGTCTCCTGATGCAATAAATTAATTTCATCATGCTTGTTTATTTGTGCACACGCTGCCAGAGTGGAGGCCGGATCCAAAAATTAATGATTGGAGGCTCCGCTGGGTATTCTGCTGGCCCCACGTCCACCGTCTTCCACGTGAACGCAGAGAACTCTCCAAGGTGAGCGCGCAGCACGCTGGGTGGATGACTCGGCAGCGAGCGCACAGGGAGTCGTGGCTTCGGGCTCAGGCCAAGCCCGGCTCCTCCCTCCGTCACTTCCCACGGGATGCAGCCCCCGGCCCCCGTCAGGAGCCAGGACCCAGAGGGGCTGGCTGCTCAGTGGAAACAGCTGCCTGCAGCCCGCGGACTGGAGTAATGAGAGCATCGGCGGAGGAAGCTTCGTGTTAAGAAGAATCAGATGCTGTGTTATTGACTTTTTACAAAGCATAACAAACTGTTTCATAATTTGCCAAATAGGAACCAGCTACGTAAGTTAATAAAAGTAGCAATGTTTAGTTTGGGGCAAATCTGATCGGGACCCCAGCGGAAAGTTGGATGCCCTTGGCTAGTGGGCATATTTCCTCTCCATCCCAGCATCCTTTGCATGCTTATTCATGTGACCCAGAGGGGCGCCCGCCGCTCCGCAGGCCGCATCGGCTATTGCTGCAGCCACGTCTGCGGCAGCCCAGCCGCCCCTGCCTGCTCCCCCGAGGGCAGCGGCCACGGTCACCTGAGGCGGGGACCCGCTTGTCCTACACAGCACCCTCAGCCTGTTCCTTCCCAGCCTGGGGGGGCAGCCAGCCTGGACAGGGAGCCTGACAGAGCGTTTTCAAATGTCTTGCCCTGCCCGGCCGGCGTGGCTCAGTGGTTGGGCGTCAACCTATGAACCAGGAGGTCACGGTTCGATTCCCGGTCAGGGCACAGGCCTGGGTGTGGGCTTGATTCCCAGTGTGGGGCGTGCAGGAGGCAGCGGGTCAACGATCCGATCCTCTCTCATCATTGATGTTTCTCTCTCACCCTGAAGTCAATGAGAATATATATATATATAAATGTGTTGCCCTTCAGCCAGTGGTTACCCAGGCCAGTGACATCACGGTGGACGTTCCCATCACCTGGAACTGGAATGATGGTCCATGGAAGCATCAACTTGGTTTAACACCTGCCCACAGCTGCGGCCCGCTCCCCCCCCCCCCCGCCCCCCCCCGCCCAGCTCTTTCCCTCCCTGGATCCAGAGCACCGGGTCTCAGACACCCAGGCCTTCCTCTTCTGCCTGCACCATCCCCTGGTCATGGTTTCCCTTCCTTCCCTCCCACCAGGAGGACCACACCACAGTCTCCAGGAGCCTGGGCTCCCGGCCCTCTTTCCTCCCAGCACCCCGAAGGCCTCCAGCCACAGCCAGCTCTCAGGCCACGCCCACCTTGTCCTGGACCCGCCCCGCCGGGAGCCAGCTCCACAGGGAGGGAGCACTGCCTCAGGGAGGCTGCGTGCACACGTGTGTCCTTGAACCTCCGCTGGCCTCAGCTCTGTGTGTGATCTTTAGCCCATGGCTGCCCTTCCTGCTCATTTCCCTGAAAGCTATTTCACTTCTTTACTATTTTCCTCTCTTTTTAAATATATTATTTTTTTACAGAGAGGAAGAGAGAGGGATAGAGAGTTAGAAACATCAATGAGAGAGAATCATCGATCAGCTGCCTCTTGCACACCCCTCACTGAGGATGTGCCCGCAACCAAGGTATATGCCCTTGACCGGAATCGAACCTGGGACCTTTCAGTCCACAGGCCGACGCTCTATCCACTGAGCCAAACCGGTTTTGGCTGTTTTTCTCTTTTTAAAACACATTTTACCATTTAAAAAATATTTTTATTGATTTCAGAGAATAAGGAGAGAGACATAGAAAAATCAATGATGAGAGAGTCATTGATCGGCCGCCTCCTGCACACCCCACACTGGGGATGGAGCCCACAACCCGGGCCTGTGCCCTGACTGGGAATTGAATGCTGACCTGCTGGTTCATAGGTCGATGCTCAGCCACGGAGCCCCGTCAGCGGGCTGCTTTCCCCTTTATGTACCACTTTCCCTGTTCTCCCCCAGCCAGGGGTGCTGTCGGACTCCCCCACCGCCCTGTGCTCCTCTCCGCCAGCCACTCTGCTCCCCGCTCTGGTCTGCCCGGAAGTTGCTCCAGCCACAGATTTTAGTCGCTCTCTTTGCTACTTATTCTGCCTGTCCTCTTTCTTTACGAAGCTTCCCTCCCATGGCTCGGACTTATGTTTCTTCTCACTGTTCCTTCTCAGCCTCCCTTTAAGGTGTTTCTGCCTTTGCCTGTCCTTTAACCACTGTCACTCCCTAAGCTTCACTGCCACCCCCTGCAGGCCTACGTCCCCCCAATGGTCCCCCCCTGCAGGCCAGGTCGGCCCCAACTGCCCTCCTCTGCTGGCTCAGTCACCCCTAACTGCCCTCCCCTGCTGGCCTGACTGCCCACAACTGCCCTCCCTTGCAGGCCATCTTATGCAGCCATTTTATGCCTACATGGGGGCAGCCATCTGTGTCCACATGGGGGCGGCCATCTTGTGTGTTGGAGTGATGGTCAATTTGCATATTACTCTTTTACTAGATAGGATTACAGTTTCCAGTCAATAAAATTCTGTATTGGTGTCAGGTGTACAGCCTTGTGACTAGATAATCATGCACTTTACAAAGTGTCCCCCCCCCGGTATTTCCAGACCCACCGGCCCCGTACAGTCGTCACGACGTCACTGACTGTTCTTCCTGTACTTTCTCCTCCCTCTCCCTTGCCTGCAGAGGGGAGTCCTGCGCTGGGAATGACAGGCAGTTAGGTCCTCTAGGTGACGGACTGGGCAGCTGACCTTCAAATGTCCTCCCAGATCTAAGTCCTTTTACTCTCTAAAGTGGAGGCCCCGTGCAAGCACAGGTGTCCCCGTTCATTCTCGGAAACCCTTAGCGCAACCGTGGGGATTCCCCAGGGCAGGGTAGGGCAGGCGAGGCAGCTGCTCTGTTCTGCGATTGCATGTCCCAGCTCCCCCAGCCTCCCACTCTGTGGTTTGGTCCATATTCCAGTCGTTCTGCTCGTGTACCCAGAGGGCTGAGTCCCTCATCTACATGCTAAGACTCGGGTTAACCTGAGTCTGCCCGGCTACCTCAAAGGCATGCCATTGGCATACAAGAACTAAAAACTCCCCCTCACCTACGATGGCACTGGGCTGTTCCTAGACCTTAGCTATTGTACACTTACTCCATGGAATACCGTGCAGCAGTAAAAAAGGATCTCTTACCCTTTGAGACAGCAGGGAGGGACCTGGAGAGTATTATGCTGAGTAAAATAAGCACATCAGAGAAAGACAAGTATCACATGATCTCACTCAGATGTGGAATCCAATGAACAAAATAAACTGATGAACAAAGCAGATGCAGAGACATGGAAGCATGGAGCAGAGACGGAGGAATCTCAGAGGGAAGGCGGGGGTGGGTGGGTGGGTGGGAAGAGATCAACCAAAGAACTTGCTTGCACATATGCATCACCCATGGACACAGACAATGGGATGGTGAGGGCTGGGGGGGGAGGACAGGCTAGGAGGGGTCAATGAGAGGAAGAGGAGGGGCGCGCTCTGGAATACTCTCAACAATAAAGATTTAACATCGTAAAGACGAAAAGAAAAAGGATCTGCAGCCAGCCTTTGACGGCACGGTGGACATTGGAAATCGATGAGACCCACCTGGCCGTGTCCTATTAATACATGCAGGACCTGGGGCGGTACAAGGCCGGCTGTCCGCCACCCGGTCTCCCAGCTCTGGTGTCAGAGCCGGCAGCAGAAGGGGTCTCTCTCCACAGCCTCGTTAGTGCTTTCTCTCCCTGTAATTCTGCTTCATACGCAACATATAGCCTCAGACAAAGCATGTATGGGAACTAGGTGCAACTCAAACGCACGTATCCACGTGCCTCTATGGGACATGGATGCACGAGGAGGTGGGGAGGCTGCGCTTCCCCCTGGCGGGTCCCACCGCTGCTTCCCCTGTGCCCTGGGCACAGCGGACCTCACAGCGCGCATTCCACCAGCCCGGGCGCACTCACCCCCTTCCCAGCCAGTGACCAGCCGGCGGGAAGGGAGCCTCGGAGGACGTCTGCACTGGCACAGCAACCTGGACATCCCCCTGAAGCAGATTTACTCTGACGGGAGCCTGTCAGTGGGCGCAAGGGCTCGGGCTGTGCCAGGAGCAGGCCTGGCAATGCCTGCTGGGGGTGTGCTACCAGGAAGCCCAGTGTGCACCGGAAGTGGCGAAGTGCGATAGGTAAGAAATGTCTCGCTCAGGTCCCTGGTTTGGGGTACACTGCTGAAGCCCGCGGTGCCTGTTTTCCATATTTTTTGGAGTGAAGAATAATAACACAGTGCCTGGCTTTCTACACGGTGGTTGTGAGACTTAAACAAGAAAATGGATGGAAAGCCCCGGTGCCTGGCACATTGAAAAAGTATCAGCTACTATAAAGTGATATGCTAAATTCAAAAGGCTCTAAACACCAAATATCTTAGATAATAAAAGTTAATATGCAAATAGGCTGAAGAGCCAAACAACCAGTCACTATGACGTTCGATGACCACCAGGGGGCTCACGTGGACCATGATGGGCATTGGCCACGGCGGGATGGTGGAGCAGGTGAGTGGGGGTGCCAGACCAAGGCGAGGCACCAGTCGCTGTCACTGGGGCGGGCCTCTGGTGATTACTAAAAATCCATTGCTCCCACGTGTGCTGTGGTTCTGCCTGGTGCTTCCAACTGCTGCTGGCGCCAGCCTTGCTGCACCCGCTGAAGGTGCCCAGTGCTGGTCTCAATTGCTGGGCGCCAGCTGCCGGCTCCAATCACCCCCGAGGGCTTCTCCACCCCCCTACGCCTGAGGGGCAATGGGGGAAGCAGCCACTTCTCACACCCACTGACAGGCTGGCCTCAATCAACCGCTCGGCGCTGTCAGTGGCAGTGAGCTGGGTCAGCACCATCAGTGCGTGGGAGAGGGGGCGGTGGGAGTGAGGCTGCCTGCAGACAGGGGACCAGGGGCTGTGGCAGGAGGGGCTGGGCAAGGGCATGGAGGATAGGCTGAGACCCATCCCTGTGCCCACAGCAGCCTCGCATCTCCCAGTTCCTTTCAAGGTGCACGAATTCATGCACTGGGTCCCTGGTATTAAATAAAACCTAGCTGATTGGAATGGTTGGAGGGCATGTCATCTATCTCTACTGGTGAGTGTGAATGCCACCAGCGATGCTCACAACTTGGGGGAGTCTGCCCGGAGATGCAAGGGGCTGATGCCCATGAGGTCAGGGGAAGGGCATTGCCAGGAGTTCCTGGGGTCCCTCGGCGACCCGATGGCCAATGGGCCTGAGTAGCCAGGAGGCCCAGGAGCCTCTGCTTGGCTCCTGCTGCCTGGAGGGCAGCTCCTCCTGCCTCGCTCCTGACACCGGGAGCAGGGCCAGCCAGCGGCAGCTGAGGACACGGCAGACAGAAGTCAGGGACAGTGGAGTTGCCGCCGTGGCACACTCGGGTCCTTGTGGATGGAAGGTGGCTGGGCCTGGTGTCATGGGCAATGGCCCTGGGGAACACCAGGCAAACAAGGAACAGGACACAGGGCTGAAGACACAGAAAAGCCTCCGGTGGGAGAGGGACTCGGTGATGTCTACAGTGGGTCTGTGGGGATGGCTCCGTACTCTAACTGGCATTTTCGCTGCGTTACTGGGAGTCCGTGTGAGCGGGAGACAGTTTCCCAAGCACGGCTCTGCCTTCGTTAACAAGCTGTGGTTTTCGCCCCATCACACAGCACCGCTTTACCGTAAGGGCAGTCAGTCCGCACCCATCCTTTCCCATCCTCCGCCACAACCGGGCTTTGCTGTATACTGTCCAGATGAGGAAGTCCGGGTGAGGTCACAGAGTAGAAATCTGTTCGCATTAAATATGTCCGCCCCGCGGAACACTGTGTTTTCTCAGCCCCTGGGAAGGGAGAAGAACAGATATAAATTTTGTCAAAAGAAAACAAAATATCTCCCTTAAAAGGGGTTAGGAACTAGAAGGAGCACAGAGGGTTCTACAAACAGTGGATGTGTAGTTGATGTTACTCATGATGGATGACAGCGTTAGCGATAATGGGATAAAAGTAGGCAAATTGAAGTTAACTCTAACCCCGTAAATCAGGAGAGAAAATATGAAGCGTCCGCGGAGATATTTATGCGTCCGCTCACCGTCCAGTCTGCAGAGCGGGTGGAAGTTGGCCGGGCCTCGTGTCATTGGGCAACGACCATGGGAAGGAACGGACAAACAAAGAAACATGACCTGGTCTTAAAGACACAGAAACCACCTTGGAATTAAAAAAAAAAAAAAAAAAAAAAAAGGAAAAAAGGGCATGTTGATGAGAGGACCACACGGATGGAAACCAGTGCCTCCCTGCTCACCGGTCAGCCCTGGCAGTCAGGCAGGTGGTTTTAGAACGGTTTCAACTCCCAGGTGATTGGAGAGCGATGGGTGGGAGAGTGAGTTGGCTAAGTGATACCCGGAGGAGCTTGTGAGAATCAGGATGGAAGTGACTCATGCATCTGGAGAATTTGCCGAGAGTAAGATAAATAGGGGGTAGGATGGATCCCCTTGTGGCTTGGACAAGTCAGAAGCAGAATCCAGAGTTCCATCCACTCCCGCGGGGTCCCCACTCCCAGGGAACTGCAGGTGGGACGGAGCAGCCTCTCCCTTGACTAGGGAGCTGGGCTCCTTGTATTGAGACAGACTGCCCAGCGAGGACCCGCAGAGCGCACGCATCCCCGCGCCTTTGATCTGTCCCTGGAGCACCGCGTGTAACTGGCAGGCATGCGAGCCTCCTCGCTGTTTAGTGGAGCACTCTCTCATCATTAAAGTCATCTGGCCTGATCACGGAAACTCTGTTCTGGCTAAAAGATGCTGTCCCTGGCAGAATCCTTGTTAAAAATGCAATCATTATTTTTTTTAACAGAACAGAGCAGTTTCTAATCATAGCAACGCGGCCTGCCCTCGCCGACCAGTTGATGCAATGCCGTATCGCTCTCGCGTTGAGCAGATGGGAGTCATATTTTGAACTGACTTTCGTCTTGGACTGTCAGCACGCTGGCCCCACCACAGCAGGCCCTCCCTGACTGGACGGAGATTCCATCGGGTCACTTCTCTTCCTGCCCACGTGTACACACTGCCACAGAGTAAGGGCAATAGGTGTTTGCTGAATGACTAAACGACATTGATGCCTTCTGGTAGTTCCATGCACAGGAAAGCTCAGCAAAGCCCACAAGAAGCACAGTTAGCCGTGTGTTCAGGAAATCTACACAAGACGTTTTCCATAATAATTTTTTTTGATATAACTTGACAGGCTAGTGATACATGAGCTTGTTAGTCCCTGTGAGGTCTGGGTGTTGAGGTAATCACGTGATAAGTCCAGCAAGGCAGCGGCTGGCCTGGGAGTGCTTCGACCTGGGATGCTGCAACGAAGCCCAGGCCCTTGCAACGGCCAGCGTGAGAGGAAAGCAGCTGTGGTTCTGAAGTGCGGGGTCCCTCCGAGGCCAGGGCCTCCCGGGGCTGCTGTGAGCAGTGGGAGTGGCAGGTGGGACGTATAGAGCAGCCAGGGCAGCACTGTCATGGGACTGGGCGTTGCTTGCACTTTTCCTGAGTGATGGTGGGTTTCTAACTACGCCAGCCTTTGACATCGGTGTGCCTCTTACTTCCACACGGGCCGTGGGACCAGAGCCTGGCCCCTCGGGCTCTCCACCGAGCAGACTGTGCAAAGGCGCGCTCAGCATCTTCTGAGGCGCACCTAACCTACGAGTGGTTTCAGGGGCCTCTGAGGTGAGCTGCACCCTTTACGGTTCCTCAGAGGCTGGAACGGTGATCCCGACAGGTCATCATGAGGGGAGGGGTTCTGGGGACCACCCAGGCCATTCTCCCCTCAAGCAGTCAGCACCCTTCGCCAGCTACCCTTAGCACCGAGTCACCGGGCCGAAGATGTGGAAATCTGCAGGCGAGGACACCGCTGTTCCACTCCTTTTCTCCCCAGCTCAATCCACGGTCCACCCTCTGCACAGGCCACAGTGGAAGGTTAGCGTTAGCATCTGGGAATGTCCCTGTGGGACCGTCATTATTCTGTGAAGTCACCCACAGCACTCACAGGCAGTGGCAGTGCCCCTGTCTCACTATAGTCGCCTCAAAGTTTATTTTGCATGAGGTGTTTTTTTGTTTGTTTTTTGCTGGGTTTAGAGATTCTAGACTAAGTGCCCGCCCCTTCTCTGTCCCCCCACCCAGGGCAATCCAGTTCACTCTGGGCCAAAGCCACCCCTCGGAAGGACGTGCCCGGTGGTGCCCCTCTCCCCCGGATGCAGGACTCCACCTGCAGCTGTGCCGTTGGGGCTGGTCTCCAGTGGGTGGCAGTGCGTGCTCAGAACAGCCACGCTGGGAGCTGAACGTTCACTTTCCTAAAGTCTACTCAACATCTTTTTATGAAGGCGAGTCACTGGCCGTATAATCAATCGGGAGAAGATGGTTGGCAAGGAAGCCATCTTGCAGATGCCTCTATGTTTTAATTCATGATGCAGGGATTTCATACATCGTGCACGGATAGCTGGTTCCGTGCCTGGCAAGTAGCAGGCATTCAAGATGTTTTTCAAAAAGTAACTTCATGCCAACAGAGGCATCGAAAGACAGTCTGAGGATCAGAAAAACGCACTGTCTATCCAAGCAGATGCCCCGGTTCATCCCACACGACCCCATCCTTAGTGATGGAACTGGGCCCCACGCCATTGACCTTGTTCCCGCCCGGCCCAGTCTGGGAGCTTGCGAGCCACGTTTTCACACAGCACAGGTGGCAGCCGGCCCGGCAGCCGGCCCTTCCGCTCACACATCGAGCCACGCAACCCATTTCCCACCTCTCGCACGTTTGTACTCCAGGTCGCGTTTTTAAAAAAGGAGGACTAGCGAGGTGAGAACGGCCAGCTCTTATTCTCTGGGGGTTTTGTTTCTTGTTCATCTCTATTTTGACTGTTTATTTTCATTAAAAATTCTTTTTAAAACTAGTTTATGGAGCGAGGGTGCACTTTGGAAAGTGTTTTTGGCTACAGACAAATACCATCTGTAATAAAGTAAACTTGGACTTAATTGTAAGGGAAAAAAGATTACTAGTACAAACCGAAAACAGAAAAGATCCCCAAATTGGTCCTAGGAGAAAACCCAGAAGGATATGCAGGTTTTGTTGAAAACATTTACGGCAAGTGGATTTTTCAACCAAATAACTGTCATTTAACATTGACCAAGCCACATAGTAGTTTCAAGGTTATCTGTCTTGCACAATAACTGCTCACATGATTTTTAATGATGGTAGTAGACAGAAAAATGACAGTTCACTTAGAAGAAGCTGAGTTGAAATGAACATACATATTATTTTAACATACTTAAATTTTAAAAGTGTATGTTCATGAGTAAGTGGATATTTTTACATATCAAAGGATTGAAATGTAAGATTGTTTGATATTAATAGTTACAACCAGCCAAAACCAGTTTGGCTCAGTGGTAGAGTGTCGGTCTGTGGACTGAAAGGTCCCGGGTTTGATTCCGGTCAGGGGCATGTACGTTGGTTGAGGGCACATCCCCGGTAGGGGGTGTGCAAGAGGCAGCTGGTCGATGTTTCTCTCTCATCGACGTTTCTAGCTCTCTATCTCTCTCCCTTCCTCTCTGCAAAAAATCAATAAAATATATTTAAAAAAAATAGTTACAACCAATCTTTCAGCAGTATTTTTTAAAAGCCTCTCCTAGTTTTGTACAATTAATGTTAAATTAAATCACAAATGCAAATTAAACCACAGGAATCTAAGTAATCCAGTCCTCTCCTACTATCATTTGTGTGAGTAGAATTAGCACAGAACACACTGTGAAGACAGTGCGACTCTGCTGTCGCCATTGTCCGGCTCCTTCTCCCCCCACCCTAACCCCACCCCCAGGCCCACCCTCATCCCCAGGAGAAGACGAGGTGCAACATACAGATCTCACGCCAGAGCAAGCCACACCTGGAATCCGTATGTTCATGTTGAGCAATGTCACCCCAACCCATTTAATTTAAAAAATTAACAAACAAACAAAAAAACAAACAAAAGGAAGTTAAATTTTTCTTGGAAACAAAGCAGTGACAGTGGGTACCACGGGGATGACACAGAGGACCTAGCACATAGGGCAGGTCCCACTGGTGACAGGACGTGAGTGGGTGAGTGGGTATGGTTTTTGTATGTTTCATGGGTTTTGTATGTTTCTTTTTAACAAACAATGGAATCTTAGGCACCACAGACACTTGAGACACTTTTTTTTTACTTTAGAAAGTCCTCTCTTAAAAAATAAAAAAAATAAAATTAACCCTTTGTGGGTGTGAAAGGTTGGTGGGGGGAAGACGGATGGAGAAATAAATAGACCTTTATGCATTGTGGAGAAAGACATCATTTTCTCCAGAAATCTTAACCAATAAATTATAATTCTCTAGCAAAGGAAGATATATGCCTGCATACACTTCAGAGGAAAGCTTTCCATTTTAACCAGTCATGTTGGCTGACTGGTGGAAACAGGAACTGGGCTCTCCAGCCAGCTGGGATCAAACCAGTGCGGGTGCTTGCTTCTGCCCTCCGAGAGGCGAGGCTGTGGGCAGGAGCTCCAGGGGCGACGTGCTGATGGACAGTGCTGAGCAGAGTCCAGGCCACCGGCCACTGGCTCACAGGCGACCGGACTCACAGGCGACCGGGCTCACAGGTGACCAGGCTCACAGGTGACCAGGCTCACAGGTGACTGGGCTCACAGGTGACCGGGCTCACAGGTGACCAGGCTCACAGGTGACCGGGCTCACAGGTGACCAGCTCACAGGTGACCGGGCTCACAGGTGACCAGGCTCACAGGTGACCGGGCTCACAGGTGACCGGCTCACAGGTGACCAGGCTCACAGGTGACCGGGCTCACAGGTGACCAGGCTCACAGGTGACCGGGCTCACAGGTGACCGGCTCACAGGTGACCGGGCTCACAGATGATCAGGCTCCAGGAGCACACCCCGTGCTGGGCCATGCGGCCCGTCAGCGCTCACACGTGTGCTGCGTGTGAGGGATGAGGACATGGCTGGCCCTGGGCGGGAACAGATGGGCCCAGAGGCGCACACTCATGCGGACGGGGTTCAGCGGGAGAGAACCAGCTCAGCGGGAGGGCACTCTCCCAGCTCCCGTCACGCTCTCAGGGCAGTGTGGCCGGGCACGGGGCTGCGGCGTTTACCAGACACGCCGGCTCCAAGGCGGTGAGGCCTCCCCTCAGGAACGATCACAGTCACCCGGGAGCAATTTTAACCCCCGCGTCCTTCTCCACGTGCTCCTCCGTGAGCAGCGCAGTCTGAGCGCCCAGCAGCCGGAGCACTCCCAGGCCGCGCCCGGTTCTAGACTGGGCTCCTCCTGGTCTTAGAGTGATGCTTCCACACGTCTGAGCTTCCTCACCACTTCACCTGCCACTCGCACTGCCTCTCTGCACAGCCACTTTCATTTCTGTTTTCTATAAAGAGAAAACAACTCAGAGGCGTGAAATAATTGGCCCAAGGCCACGCTGGGAGAGAGCGGCAAGGCCTGGACCGGACTCGGACCTTCCAAAAAGGATGCTGGCATTTCCTGGACACTGAGCGCGGGAGGCTGGGGTTCTCTATCACTGACTGTGAACACCAGTCTGTCTGTTGCAGGAGGTGACGCAAAGCCAGGCAGGTTGACAGACTTCCCTCGGGGACTGGGCCACTGGAGGAAGAGGGCTGGGGAAGGAAAGAGAGAAAGGGCTGGGAGAAGGTAGAGGAGGAGCAGGAAAGGGGGGGAGTCTCGGTAAAAGGATGAAGAAATCCAAAGACCACGAGCTCAGGGCTGTCCACAGGAGCAGAGGCCTTCCCCAGCCCCGCCACTGCCATGCCAGCCCTGGAGTGGGGTGATGAGTCCCCTCGCAGTCAGATGACCAGGCGTCCTGCACCCCATGAACTACCTCTGCCCGTGGGCACAGGACAAATATTTCCACCTCAGCTCCTTGCCCACAATCCTCCAAATTCTCTGGGAGAGTCATTGGAATGGATTTTCCGCTCTACCTCCCGGTGATAAAACCATCAGGAAATTTCACAAGATTCCACGTGTAACCTTTAGTCATAGATCAACATGTAATAACATACTTTTAAACGTAGATCACATCAGGGAGGCCGTGTCCACACAAGAGCAGACAGATGTTTTCGCAAAGAGAAGAGCCTCCATATGCTCATGGGCGGCAGCGTCTCACGGCGAGAGCGGGTTCCCACCCTTTCCTCATCTGTGATGTCAGCTTCATCCTGAAACATCCGTTACCCACACACCAAGGTACGTTTTCCAGACATACACCCGGCTTCCAACAACTAGGGTTTCCTCTGAGATAGGCAAAGGGTATACAGAAGGAACCACTCAGCACATCGCTATGACAAACATTCCCTGGTGTTTGCCACGACAGAGTGCCATTCCTGGCGCCGCAGGGATATAAACATACGAAGATACAGCCCTCACGGGTTTTTCTGTGGCAGCCAATGGCGCCCACTAAACATCCGATCTCCCCTTTGGAGTCAGGCATGGCCGTGAGGCAGCTCTGCCAGACCGGGAGCGCGGCTCTCTGCCTTAGCGACCAAGGAGGCTGGCTGGGACGGTGGGGCCACAACCAGAGAGCCCTGCCGGCTGGAGCGCTGAGTGGGCTGGACCGTGCACTGCTGCACCCCGGACACAGAGAGGAGAAACCTGGTTTCATTACGCTGACGTATAGGCCTGACTTGTGCTGACCAACAGACTCGGCGTTTCTTGAGCTCCCATTCTACCAGCGGCAGACAGTGAACGTGTGTGAAATCCTCGGCATGGAGCCTGGCAGTTTTATTTTCTGGGATTTCATTAGAACCGGCCTGAGCCTCCGTGTGCAGAACATGGCGGCATGTCCGGTGTCTGTCCTTAGGCAAGTCCCTGCCCGGTGACTGTGTGACCGCGGCGGCTCTGCTTCCAGTGCCAGGTGACCGCGACACGATGCCCAAGACCGAGGTGGACTGACATATTTAGAAATGAAATCATAAGTTCTTACTGAGAGAATACAACTGTGTCTTTGATCTTCTCTGGGTTCCAATTCCAAGTTCATACTGCACCGCCCCACGTCCAGTGACACAGCACCTGTCTCCTATTGTTGTCCGTCCGTCTGTCATTCCCCCATGTTACTGAGGGCTCCTGCCAGGAGGGCGGAGCTTGGCCCTGTGGCTGCCACACAGATGCCCGGATGAGGTGAGACCAGGTCTGTGCCGCCTCCAGCTTTGGCACTGGCACTGGGACGGGGCTGTCGGGAAGGGGTGCCTTTTCCAAATCTGCACAGAGACTCATAAAGGCAGCCCCAACAGGAAACATGTTTGCATCATCTTACAGTTTCACCGGGAGGAAGGGCTCCGAGCACCAGCTGGAGGGCACAGCTCTACAGGGAGCGTCCCCCAAATAGCATCCTGCACTTGTTGTTTGAAATATGTCCTGGTGAAGCAGAAAACAAAGGGGGTGTGATATGGGGACTGCTATAGACCAAGTGCTGTCCCCCCAAATCCCCATGTCGGAAACTAATTCCCAAGGGGATGGTTGGAGGTGGGCCTCGGGAGGTGAGGAGGTCACTGGGTGGGGGTCATGAATGGGATGGGAGCCTCATAAGTGGGACCACAGGAACTCCTCTGTGAGGACACAGCAGGAAGACCATCTGCAAACCGGGAGGGGGGCTCCAGCAGACACAGGCTCCGCCAACATTTGACCCGGGACTCCCCACTCCAGGGCGATGGAAACTCAGCGGCTATCGCTTAAGCTGCCCTGTTGTCTATGGTATTTTTGTATTTTTTTTTAAATATATATGTTTATTGAGCTCAGAGAGGAAGGGACAGGGAGAGAGAAATAGAAACATCAATGATGAGAAAGAATCATGGATTGGCTACCTCCTGCACGGCCCCTACTGGGGATTGAGCCCGCAACTCCAGGCATGTGCCCTGACCAGGGATTGAACTGTGATCTCCTGGTTCGTAGGTTGATGTTAACCACTGAGCCATGCTGTCCAGTCACCTAAGGTATTTTTGGTGCAGCAGCTTGAATGGGCCGAGACAGGACACTGTTACAGGACCAGGCGGTTCTTACTCATCTCTGAGACACAGAAAATCGAGTTTTGTGGAAAAAGCAAACTCAAAATGTTGTGAGATAACATGAAATGTGTTTCTGTGTCTCTCACATCTGCAACATGCGAGGGAGCCCTGGGTATAAATTATTCCGGTAATTATGATCTGCCACCTAACGCCCGTGACCCCATGATTCACTATTAGAAGTCTCTGTGGGCTTCCTTGCCAGCCCAGTCGTCAGCAGGGAGTGAGTTTGCTCTCTCTCTCGGTGTTCCTGGAAATGAGAGATTTTCTCAGTGACTTGGCAGGAGGAATGCAGTCATTAGTGAAGTTTTCCTCTCCCTCCACACACTGCGGAGGGCCGGAGGCTCCTGGCCCCATCGCATCTGACCCTGCCCTGCCTGTGCAGAGGAGAGTGACACAGACCTGGTCCTGAGACACTGGGTGGAGAAATGAGTTATTCTAACGTAGCTGATGCAATAAAAGTCATAATTTTTAAACATTGCCTCTGTACATGCTAACATGGGGCGGTCCTTGCTCCTCTCTCAGGCACAGAAGACAGAGAAAACTGGGTTTTGTGGAGAAAGCAAACTCAGAATGTTGTGTGATAACATGAAACGTGTTTCTGTGCCTCTCACAGCTGCAACGTGGTCATGTGAATTCTCTGTTCTCTAACCACCTCTCCATGCCCTACCTGCTCTCATTCCAATTCCACCCACTCACAAAACCCAAGTCAAATACTTAAATAAAAGCCATCTCCCATTCCAGCGGATGCACGTTGTCCTGGGCAGTTTGGACCTGCACTTAACCAGTGTTACCTTTTCATTCTCTTTGTTAGGAGACATTTACGACTATCACAGTGGTATGTGCTGTGACCAGGTGAAAGGAACTAAGCCTATAGTAGACAAGATTATCTTTACGCAGCCTTTGTCAACATTTAGAAAGGTTCCAAGCACAACGAGGGACGTATACTCGACCTGACTTATTATTTTTAATTTTTTATGTTTTTCAGAATTTGTATTGAATTTAGTTTTGAAATATTTTAACTAAAAGCAGGCTGCTGATTAATAACAGCTCCGAAGGAATGGATTGCAGACAGAATGGAGAGTCAGAGGTGTCAGCTGATGCGAATTATTATAAATTGGGGGGAAATGGAATTTTTTTTTTCTGTGGAGAATGACTTTGTTTTAAATATCAGAGGCATTCAAACTAAACACTAAGCCCTATATAGTTTCACCTAAGGAAATAAAGCAAGAGAAAGGGTTTGGAGAAAGCGCTCACGGAGAGGGTGTGAAAGCTGAGGATCTGGCCTAAAGGAGACTCACAGGTGGTTGGGCAGTCTTGAATTAGACTACAGTTCTACAGCCCATGCTTTCCCCATCGCCTCTGGTTTAACCTGCCCCAGCCTGTCAGTCATCTGCAATTAAGACAGGTTGATTAAGAACCTTCTCTGGAGTGAGAAAGGGGAGGGCGGAGCCACCTGCGTTTCCTCTTGATGTGTCTTTAAGTCACTCCGCTCTCGGCTTTAGGAAACACTCACAGCCAGGCCTGGAAGAGCGAGATGAACACCGGGCCCCTTCCAAGCGGGCTGCTCGCCCTTCCTTATGCAACGTGTCCTGACCTTTCAGCTGCTGAGTTGCAGCCAAGTCCTCAGCGGGTCCCAGGGGCAGTTACACACAGCCTGCAGCCAGCGGTCCTGCCGCTGGGCAGGGACACGCCACTGGCGGGTCGCAGGCCGGAGAGGGGGGTTTGCCCACAAGAGGAAGCGCACGCTGACTTTCCCAAGGCGAGCAGCCCTGCTGTGCTTGCCCACGGGCAGTCCAAGCGCCCCTCGTCACATCTCCCACTGAGGGTCCTGGCCGGAGCCAGGCCGCGTGGGCAGTGTCACCGCGGGCGGTGCACCCGGTGCGAGGCCGGACACGGACCGTGGACACCACCTTCCCCGCGCTCCCCTTTGTCTTCCCCGCACCCCACTCCCCCAGGGCTCTTCCTGAAAACCTAACTGAAGAGCAAAAACTCAGCGATACACGGTGTTCCAGGATTGTGTTTCCTTCCACTTGGCCGGCGGCCTAGCACCCCAGCCACGGGCGATGCGGAGTGGACGGCTCCAAAAGGTCAGCTCTGGCCACGGCGGAGACGGGCCTGTCCAACAACAACAGCGCGTGGTTGGCGCCTGGGGACCAGCTCGGGTCCAGCCCGCGGCCGTGCCTGGGGCACTGGGTCAGGGAGGCGCTGTCCTTCCAGCGAGCGCCATGGCAGCGGCCGGAGGGCGTCAGAGGTGCCGGCGCCTTTCTGCACCGATGGCCTGGGTGTCCGTGAGGGTGCGACTCCCCTTTCTCACACAGATACGGTTCTTAATCCATCTGTGTCCATTGCAGGAGAGGTTTTTCGGGGGAGGATCCCCAGGGCCTTAGAACTTCATGCCTTCATGAGGAGGGACTGATAATACGGAAACCCCACTAAAGAGGTAGGAAGTGACTCCCAACATATTAACAGGAAACAAGACTGCTTTCCTGTCACGTCAGCTTTCTCAGGTTTCCTGGAACTCTTCAAGCCTTCACCTGAAATGGAGGCTCCCCCAGCACATCTAGCTCATGTCCTTGCTCAGGTTCCTCTGGTGCACCTCACCCTCAGGCCCCGCTACCCTCAGGACCCCACCCTCGGGCCCCGCCGCCCTCAGGACCCCGCCCTCGGGATGTGGAGGCTGGAGGGAGTTCTGCTGGAGCCGTCAGGGCTCTCCGAGGCCCGGCTCTGACCAGCGAGACAAAGGAAGCAGGAGCCGCCGGCAGAGGGGCGCCTCCCTCTGCGCTTCCCGGACACACTGCGGTGCCAGGGCACGAGCAGTCGCTGTGCTTCGGTCTGCACCATGAGGAAATGCATGTTTCTAAAATACATCCCATTCAGTAAAGTCCCACAAAGAGATTAGAACGTTATATAAGCTAACGAACAGCGAATCGTGGCATTGCCAACACGTGAGTGTTCTCATCCCACAAACATGGGCATGTCACATGAGCGGCCTCCGTGCTGGAGGGACCGAGCACGGTGACGAGAGTGTGAGCGTCAGCGTGGCGATGGGCAGCAGTCCCGCCTCTCCTCCTGTGGGACATGGAGCAGGGCGCCAGGTCACACGAGGTCCCAACTGCCGCCTTTCCAACATGGGGGTCATGGCCGGACCCGCTGTGAGAACGAGGCTCTAACTCCTCAGAGTAATGAACAGGCGTGAGCCGGTTTAACACAAGGTGTCCTCAGGCCCAGGCTCACTGCTGGCGCATCTGGGCGTGAATGACCCGTTTCCTACCTCCACTCTGCACGCCCAGCCCAGGCCAGGCAGCTTCCGGAAGCCGATGGAGGAAAGACCATCTTCAAGTTTTGCAAGTAGCTCGTCTGCGATGGACGTGGAGAAAGAAAGTGGCTCTGGATTTCCGAAAGAGCCCGGAGCTGGGCCTGAGGAAGCCGGGGCTGGGTCTCCAGGTCTGCAGGCGGGAACGGAGCTGACGAAGAGGAGGTAGGGAAGGGGAAGGTGGTTGTAAAACACACAAACAAAAGGCAGTTGAGGACAGAAATAGTGGGACAAGCATCACAGATTCCCTGCTGGGTGGAATCTAGTCCGAGAAAACACTCGTGTCTGTGGATGACAAGAGCTGCTGTGGTTCTTTCGGACCCGCCACCCCACATCGGGCAATGCGGGGGGTCCGCGCCGCGTCTGGCTGACACCTGATTCCCATCAGCGGCCGCGGCTCCTTTGAGCTCAACACCGGTCCTTTACGAGCTCTGGGCAAAATCAAGACCACTTGTGGCCGAGCCTGGTTTTCCTACTTGACATAGACCACAGCCACCTGACTTCAAACATTGGGATGAGGGTCTCCACAAAGACATGCAGGCGTTTTCACGTGTGACGCCGGCCATCTGGGGGAGCCGGTTGTTTATTTTGAATTTGGGGTTTTCACGTTTTAGAAAGTCTTATTAGCACAGTCTCTGAGGAAGTGCCCGGATTCGTTTTTAAAGTGTGGGCTGTGGGGAACACGTGAGCGACAGCTCGGCCTGGCAAACGGGGCTGCCAGCACTGCGCGTGCCGGAACTGCACTGGACGGACGGCACCGCCGAGGTCTGCGTGCTCACCCGGAACATCGACATTCAGAGTTAAAATTAATGGCTCCTTTCAAAGCTGGCCGTCACATAAATCTAGATGGTTCTAAAGACGCAGAGGCACACGTACAACGTACACACACACACACACACACACACACGCGCGCGCGAGAGATGGCCAAGCCCCCAAGTCAGGCGTGAAGGGACTCTTCCTATTCCTGGGGAGATGCCATCTTAGCCATGACCTTGGGCTGCTCCCAAACACAGGAGAGGCCTCTGCTGGGTCAGCGGGGAGAGCAGGCCCAGAGCCTCCGCTCTCACTGAGGCCCCGCGGGGACTCCGGCCGAGAGAGGGCGAGAGACGGCCCGCCGAGCCGCTGGCTGGACCACAGCAGGGAGCGATGGAGGAGCAGGTCCCCTTCCGGGAGCAGAGCCCCAGGGCTCAGAAAGGATCCAGCTGAGCGGACACACGCCTTGCTGGCGACAGGCTTCCGGCACCACCGAGCACATGTTGCTCACCACGTGAGGACTGGCAGTGAAATCTAAGAGGAGCGCTATATTAGGAGAATCCAGGTTTGTCTTTCTTTGGATAAAAAGAAGACTTGGGTTTGAAAAACAGAGCCATCAACATCTGATGTACTATGGCAAAGCCTGCTGTATTGCTTTATTTATAAATGAACAGTCCACAACCTTACGCTTGCCTACCCGGCACACAAGTCATTCTTATAACTCACAGTTTACTTCTAACACCATAAAACTGGTGCATGGAGGCCCGATGTTATACAGCCGGTTTTACTAGCAACTCCATGTCCCATCTTTGCTTCTAGAATCTTCCCCTAATTATATAAACAGGTAGGACTGCACACAGACTCCGCCGTGTGAGTGAACACACACACACACACACACACACACACACACGCACGCACGCACGAGAGAGTGCTTTTCACTTGAGATGCAGAAGACCTGACTCCTTTCCATTCCAAAGCCGTCACCGCCCTCCGGGCCCCGGACCACTGAGTCTGCGGAGCCCTTCGCTGGCTTCGATGACTGTCTCAGAGCCCGCCGGCCATGCGGAGAGGATGCTTCCGGAATGTTTCTGATGCCACTTGGCGGGTGTCCCTGCCTGTCCTGAGCACGGACGGAGCTTCCCGGGGCCGGTGTGGGGGGCCGCAGACCACGCCGGGCCCCGGCGGAGGGTGGGAAGTAACTGGTGCACGGCTCCGGCTGGGAGGAGGACGGGTGCTGCCAGCCCAGCACATCAAAGGCGCGCTTGGTTTCAGTGGGAAGGGGGAGCGGGAGGCCCTGCAGGTGCGCCTCCGGATGTTTCTGCAGATCGCGGCCTGCCCGAGAATGCTCCCCCCACGAGCACCCTCCTTCCCGCCTCCGTCTCCACCCCCCGCCCAAGAATGTGGTGGAACCAGGTAGCTGTGACATCCATGGCACCGAGCACGTCTGGGTAACCAGAAGGAGAGACGGCGCGAAGGGCCACTTCGCAGACACGTCCGCAGGCTGTCACTCCCGCACACAAGTGCCCACGGGATGCTGCCGGGTGCGGAGTGCACAGTGGGTGCTGACCACCTGCTGGCCGGGCTGCAGTCTCCACAGAGCCCAGGCCGCGCAGGGCCGGCTGAGGGGACGCGGCGGTGGTCTGCTGCAGGTCCCACGCCCACATGACGGTGCTGTGGACAGAGGCAGCTTTCCCTCCCAAGGTTACTTCTCCCAGGAAGGCCAAGCACGGAGGACGAGAACCTCCTGACCCCCAAGGAGGTCTGCCCCACACGCACGGCACATCGCGAATCCCCCAGACCCGCCGCTGCCGCACGCCGACCTGCGTCACCCTCTGTCCACAAAGTTCCCTCTGACCGCGTGTCCGCCCAAACCCCATCCCGCTTCCCCAGAGAGAACTTTCACATTCTTTCTCCTGCTTTTTCCCCTTTCTCGGTCTGATTTCTTTGTTTGATGAAGTTCACAGAAATTGCTTGACATTCTCCAAAAATGCCATTCAATTTTAAACGATCGCATTCATAACTGACATTTCTCTTTCTTCTTCTTTTTTTTTTTTCCATTTGGGAGATTTTAATTACTATGTTCTGACAACATTTGCTATAAAGGAAATTGCTGGTGAAGGAATCAAGCTCTCTCCAGATTTTCACTTAAAATTAAACATACATCGCAAAAGGTTAGAATTTCAGGGAACATTTTAAATGACACACCAAGGAGAGAGACTGATTTTGCGATTGAAAGCGCTGGACGACACTCACTGTAACATCGTGAGAAAATCCCACGCGCACGGAGGAGTGCACCGCCAGGACCGTTAAGTGGGAGGTGCTGTTCCAGCCCCGCCCCCCCCCCCCCCCCCCCCCCCCCCGTCATGGCCCAGCATGTCCCGTGACTCCTGCACGGCCTGTGACACCTCCACTGGCGAACGGGCAGGGATCTGAACGGACGGGCTCCGCGTCCCTTGCTGGCCCTGCGAGCAGCGTGCACAGGCCTCAGGCTCCTCCTCTGTAAAGCCAATCATGGAGCCGTTGTTTAACGGTTACTTGGCACGCTCCGATCGAGGCTACGACAGCTTTGGTGAACGAGGTTGGCTGGTGGTCAGCACCAACTCTCCCAAGTTCAGAGGCTTAACCCAGAGATGCTCATTGCGCGGCCATCACACGACCAGCTTCCCCGAGCGTGGCCCAGGCGCTCCTTCCATGTCGCAGGGGCAGCTGACACCCGCTCCCCAGGCTCTCGTCGCCGGTTCTCCTGCACCTGACCCAGGAGAGGGCAGCGAGGGAGCGAGGAAAGCCCCCCATAAGCACCGTGCCCAGAGGTGACCCAGATGTCCACGTGCTTACTGTCTACCGGCCAGAGCTAGGCCGCCCGCCCCACGTGGGCACCAGGGGGCCGGGAAAGGCCCCGTGTGGGGACCATCCACGCCGGGGACGTGGACACCAGCTTCGCTGACGCCCTCCGGAGCACTTTGTGACCCCCGGAAGCAGCGAAGATCCCGGCAGAATCCCCCGTGCTACCCCTCTAAGTGCCCCGTCCTCAGCTACACCCACCGCAGCTCAGGCATTGCCCGTCTCCTAGGAAACGTGCAGTCCTCGGCGGAAGTCCCGGCGTGGGGGCCCAGCCATGCCTCGGCACCCACAGTGGCGGCCTCGCACCGGGCTCCCTCAGAGGAGCGGCCCCGGAGGAAGAGCCGTCCGCTCCTCGCTCCCGTCAGGAGAGGTGCCGGGAAGGACCCAAACTCCCAGCAACAGACCCAACCCCTGTCCCCGCCCTCCCCTCTGGCCCTCACTGGCCATCTCCCTACAGGAGCGTCCTCCTGGGCCCACGCCCCACGTGTGTGGCTCCGCCCTCCGCTGTGCACACCAGCGCGGCTGGTGGGTTTCTCTGGGTTTGCCTGTCTGCCCAGCGCTGAGCTCCTCTCCCTCAGGAGGGCGCCCGGGCGCCCAGGCAGAGGGCAGCACTCCCTCGGGGAGAGGAGGGGAGGGATGAAGTGCGGGTCAGAACGCTCTGTGCCCCAACCACAGGCCAATCATCTTGTGTCCCTTCAAACCGAGGGCCCGCCCTCCCCTCACAGTGTGGCTGGTCCGCTCTCCACCGCGGCACATGGGATGTCATGGGTGTTAACGTGTCAGACGGAGCCAGCTGTCCCCCTGGCCTGGGGCTGTGGTCCCGAGACCCTGTGGATCCCGGAAAGTGCAGACAGCACCGACCTCGTGGTACGGTCTTCTCCGTCCACACTCCCCGCGGAGAGGGGTGACGTCTCAGCCGGCCCGGGAAGCCAGGAAGAACCAGAGCCGAGGATACAGGAGAGCAAGCCTGACACTGCCGGCGTCCATGCATGTGGCCGTGGCATCTCAGGAGGAGGAGGACTTGGACACAAGCCCTCAGTACCAGGACAGGGCTCTGCCGACCCGGGGATGGACACGCAGGCCGAGGGAGGGTTCCTCTCTGGAGGGCAGACAGAGCGCGTGGAACGGGATGCCACCACATGCTGACTACTAGGATTTTCCACCGAGTAATTCTGGGAACTGAGGCCTGAGCTGGGACAGCAGAGATGAAGGAGGGCTCTGTGCGTAACGTGGAATGTGTGCCCACGGAGTGCCACTCACTAGCTTGGAGACGCGTGGCACCAGTGCCAGTGCTGCCTGCCAGACACCAGAGGGTGACGTGCATGCGCGTCTGCCGGCTCTCCTGCTGACCGCTCCCGTCTGTCGTCACCATGGCTGCAAGGACCGTCTTCGTGTCGCTCTGCTCCCTCAGGAAGAGCAAACAGCCATGGTTCGTGTCTAACCAGGGAGACAGCCTCCTGCGGTTCTGAGGAGAAGCGTGGCACCTCAGCTTCTGGGGTTCCCGCTGCTGCTGCGGTCTCACCGCTCGGCTGCAGACCCCCCGAGAGAGGCCTCTTGGGGAGCGGGCGCCCGGACACCTGCCTCTGGGAACGGCAGTCCCCCCGGGAAAGTCGCTTCTGTGAGGACATGCTCGGGCAGGCTGAACCCGATCACAGAAAAATGCCTGGGAATTTGGGGAGCGGGGGGAGCAGGCAGAGTGGGATCGGAGACAGAAAGATGAAAGAGCCAGCGCTGAAGGAGGTCAGATGGAAAACAAGAACGTGTGAAGGTAGGAACCTGGTAGCCAACCTCTGAGCAGCGATGAGTCATCGCCTCTTGTTTTGTCTCCACAAATAGACTCACTGCTCCGATCGCTGCTCCGGCTGCTATCACTGATCACCGTAGCCTGGGTGGCCTGGGCAGAAACACGTGTTCCTCATCGTTCTGGAGGCTGGACCCCCACGATCCAGGTGCCAGAGTGTCTGGTTCTTGGGGGCCCTCGTCCTGGCTACGTCCTCACCGCCATGAGCTCATGGGGCTTGGCCTTGGTGCATGCACGCAGAGAGAAAGCCAACTCTCCGAGCCTCTTCCCATAAGGGCACCAATCCCACCATGGGGGCTGCATCCCCGTGACCTCATCCCCTCCGAAAGGCCCATCCCCAAACACCAGCTCATTGCATACTCGGTTTCAGAATGTGCATTTTGGGGAGACACAGACATCTAGTCCATAGCACATGTCCTCCGAGTAAAAGTCTGCTCCCGGTCGGCCTGGAGGTGTTGGCACTCCGGGGAACGGAGCGTCCGGCAGTGTCCCACGTGAGATAAGGCGGCAGGGAGAAGGGAGAGCAGCAGTCGGTCACACATGGTCCGGCAGAGGCTGGGAGCGACGGGAGGACATGAAAGCCCAAGACCCTTAGCGGTTTGGGAGAGAAGGAATGCGGCCAGGGTGCTGGCTTCCCAGGTGGCACTGGGCCTGGACAGGCTGCCCTCAGGCGTCTGGGAGAATTGGGAAGAGGCGGCTAATATCTGGACTCACGTGGGCTCCACGTCCCAAATGGACAGGGCCCTCACCGCCGCAGGATGATGGTGGCAATGGCGGAGGCCACGGAGCCGCCGCTTCAGCCGCGAGCTCCTCTCGGGCACCGCGGCCTCACCCCCCAGGCCGCAGCCCGGCCTCTGCTCACGCCTGGCCCCTCCACGCACACACCCTCCACCGCCACCTCCCCACACGCAGGACCGTGAACAGGGTTCCTGCTGGTTCATTTTCAAAGAATTTACTGGCACAGACACACTTCGGCGTTACAGAGAACATTCATCTACGGTGGATTTTTAGGAATGTTTTCCGATATGTTCCTTTCCTCAAAACATTTTATCTCCGCAAAGCATCTTCCTCCGCAGCCTCGATCCACCAGCATGGCTCCAGAGTGAATGCCGCTGGGTGACGAGGGAGACCGGCTTTCCTCTTCGCCTGCCTCGGCCTCTGGGTTTATCATCCCCCCTGTTCTTACCAGAGAAATTATTACCGGGCCCTGTCCTTCCCTCTGTGAGCTCCTCTCTCAAAATCCTGTGTCTCCCCTTTCACTAAACATCATTCCAGAGCAACTCCACGCAGGGAGTCCTCTCAAATAAGTGAAAACACACCAACAGACGCAGCAGCTCCTTTCCCGGAAAGCCGGGAGGGAGCCCCTCCCGCTGGCATCTGGGTGGGCTGCAGGGGGGAGTGGGGGAGGGTAGGGGTGAAGAGCAGGGGAGCTCAGCTACTAAGTGGGGCCTGTCAGATGGCAGGAAAACCCCGTGTTAAACATGTAACTGCTCACATCAGGTACCAGTACAGCAATCGGGAAGGCAATCTCTGTGCCTGCAGCTTCCAAAACACGTCTGAGGAGAGAATGGAAATGTTTAGTATTCCAGTGCTCAGCCCTGACATTTAAATTGCTTCCTTAAAAAAATCCACCCGCTTGGTGACAAGACAAAGGGTGATTGTTGTTCACTTGCCAAAGACACTAATTAGAATACAAAGATATATGGTAATTGAGATTACTAAAATGTACTTATGATCAACTCGAAGCCAAACAATTCATAACCAGACATTCATCTGGCTGCCTCCCCTGAAATACTTGAGTGCACACTCACAGACACACACACACACACACTCACACTCATTCAGACCCATTTACCTACACACACACACACACACACACACAGACACACACACACACACACACACACACACACACGCTCACTATTGTTTGCCTCACGTTCCCCACCCGGCCCCTGCAGGCTTGTTCCATTTCACAGGCAGCGGGAAGCGAGTGCCGCGGGGACAAGTCCGAGGAGAGCTGTAACAGATCAGGATCTCTGGCTCCCAGTGCTGGGAGCTCTGCGAGACTATTAATCATGCAAATGAATACGACTCCGCCGTGTCTTGCGAAACAGAAACAGTAATGAGTCTAAATTTGTATTAAAATTCTCACCGAAATAACACCTCCTCAATTAAAGCCTCCGACCTCCCCCCGCACACGCAGCCTCACCGTCTCGCAGGATGCACAGCCCAGCGTTGGCACGTGCTCCTGTGCTGTTCTCACACACACTGTCTGAGCTGCACTGTACTGCAGATCTTTATGTAAATGCCTTCTCGGAGGCAGAGCCTGTTACGTAACTGGTGAGGCCCATGCAAATGGAAATGCCAGGCTTTTCGTGGAAACCTTTAAGCATTTCAAGTCAGTGACACCTAAGCGTTAGGCCAAGCGTCGGCCCTCCCAGGCCACTGCCAAGGTCACGTGAACACGAAGCCAGCCTTGCTCTGATGGCCACAACCTGTGTCTTGTTCACCGTGTTCACCGGGGCTGACCCCAGCGCCTGAGCGCCACGCCGGTGAACGCGGGGTGGAGACGGCACTGATACGTGGCGAGGCTCAGAGCCTCCCGGCAGCCTGCAGAGGACACGGGGTGCGTGGGCAGTGAGGGGGCCGCGCCCTCGCTGGTCCGTTCCTTCACGGGGCATCTCTGGTGGTGAAACCAGGGGTTAATGACATCAATGATAGAGCACTGCCACCTCACATCTACAAACCTCTCTTCAGGGAGGTCAGAGACTTCCGGAAAGTTGCAAGGCATAAAGACAGATCCCAGGAGACGCCAGTGTCTGAGACCAGATTCTGACAGGCTTTTAGGGACTCGGGGGCTGAGCAAGGATGGACTTGTCTGTCCCCCGCAAACTGCCCGCGAGCCCATGCCCTTCGCACCCAGCACTGTCCTTCCTGCGGCCCGTCTTGTCCTGACGCCCCACTCCGAGGCCGACGGGTCTGCACTTCCCAGAAGACAGCCTGAGCCTTAGGTCTGAGCGTCTGTCTCCACATGGCTCACATTTGCTCGTCGGACCTGCACGGCCAGTGGTGAGTCTTTATTGGAATGGCACCGGCCGGCACTGTTCCCTGCAAAGTCACTTCTCAGCTGGAGGACACTCAGGGGGAGCCCGTCAGCCCCAGGCCCAGCGGAGCCCCCACCTGCAGGGACCCCTCTTCATTGCTGGAAGGTGTGGGATCAGCTGGCCAACTCAAGGCCACCCAGTCTCCGGAGGCAGGATCTGCACCGAACCCTCTGGGCCTTCCAGAAAGTCAATGACTTCCTTTCCTCCCAGGGTCTCCCCATCGGGCCCAGACCCGAACAGACGTGCATGTGAGACGACAGGACATGAGACCACCAAGCTGTCCTCGGGAATTACGACCCGACGGGAGACGCAAGGTGCCAGGAACCCATGAGATCACGGGACGCTGAGGGGGCCAGGCCAGATGTGCGGGTTCCCAGGAGCCTCCGGGACCAGAGAAGCGTCCATCAACCAGGCGCTTCCTGAGACCGGGACCCAGGTCTTCTGCTGTCCATCCAGCGCCCGCCCGGCCGGCCAGACCCCAGCTGGTTCCAAGCCCACTGCCCTGGGCACACGGAGGGCAGGGTCTGTCACTGAGCGGCCCCGCCTGCCTGGCGGCCCTCCGCCTGAGACCTTGGTGGAGAGGCAGAGAACCAGTCAAGAAGGCGGGAGTGGCTGGGGGGGGGGGGGAGGGTATGTGACTGCGGGCCCCACTGGACCGGGGGAGGGGGGTTGAGAAGAGGGGGGGCGGAGAGGCCCGCCCACCTCGGCTGCCGCAGATTCTGGGGCAGGAAAATGCTCAGGCGCTGCTCTTGGGCCCCTGGCTCCTGTGGAGCTTCTTGTTGTTGCTCCTCACCGGCCCTCCCACTGCCGTTCCCCCTGTCCTGCCCTCCCCCTGGGCTTGGTGGTGGTCCCGGCACCCAGGCCCCTGCCTGCCTGCGGCGGCCGGCGGGAGCACCCTCCTCGGACGCAGTAACACCCATGGTCCGCTTTTCAGTTGATGTTCTTGGCACCTGGGAGATGGCTGACAAGGCCCACTTCCAAATTAAATAGTTAATGAAACTAAGCCACGAGGACTGAAATGTTGGAGCGGATTCACGCTGCCATTTATCAATCCTTTCCATCACTGCCCCTGCGGCTCCAGCAAAGCGTCTGGCATGCAAATCCGGCGGTGGGTGTGCTTTTTTCCGTCTTTTTTGGACAGTTGTCAGGTCACATCTTCTGATCTGTGTCGTGTTTATTCCCGCCGAGACGGTGATTTCTGCAAGTCATCGGTATCTTCTCTCATCAGCCCGACTGGGGAGGCAGACCGCTCTGTCTGCAGCGGCCGATCTTATCTGTCCCGGCAGCGCAGCCGTTAGAGGCGGTGGGACCAGGGTGACCGACCTCTCACGCACAAGTGCCCTTCCCTCCGGGTCCGAAGGCTCGGGCCGGCTCCTGGAGAGAAGGGCCAGGGTCTAGGCGGATATACCATCTCCCAAAGCACGTTTGTACGCCAGCGGCACTCACCTGGCGGGTTCTCTGCCAGGACGTGCCTGAGGCCTGCGTGCATCCCCGGGCACTCCCAGGCGGGCACCCAGCCCCGCGCCTTCCCGGGAAGAGGAAGCGTGTGCCCACAGGTTCCCGACACAGACCTGCCCGCCACCGTGCGCTCACACCTTCACTGCTTCTGGCTGCTACCGGGCGAGGGGCCACGCCGTGGGGGGGCGGTGGACACAGTACCTGTGTCTCACACGCAGATGAGTGTGCCTTGTGTCTGTGAGCACAGCTGTGGGCTCGCTCTTGGGCCAGACCTTCCATCCTGAGAGCTGCTCTGCTCACTGGGTGGGATGGGAGCCCTCAGTGTTCTCGGAGCCTGCGGGCCCCTGGCAGGAGAGCGTGGGAGGGTGCCCGGCTGCGGTGCCATCAGGAGGAGGAGGCTTGCTCAGAGAACAGACAACCTTATCTGTCCGCATCTCAGCTCCGAACAAATTTACAAATTATCGTGTCAGTGTGACAGCTCCGCAGCCACGTCCAGGCGTGGGGAGGAGCTTACGCCAAAAGAAAAAAAAAAAAAACAACGTTTTAATTGGTGACTGACTCAGCGGATCCTGGGCCCTAAGGCGAGGCCTGCGGTAGAACTGGTCCCAGCGAAAGACAAGAGAGCCATATTCCTGTCTCCTTCTGGGAGGGACATCTCCCAGGGAACGGGCAAGCCACCTTCCTTCGCCCTGGCCCGTGTGGCTCAGTGGATAGAGTGTTGGCCTAAGGACGGAAGGGTCCAGAGTTTGATTCTGGTCAAGGGCACCTATGTTGGTTATAGGCTCCGTCCCTGGTTGGGCACGGGCGGAAGGCAACCAGTTGATGTGTCTCTAGCACAGCCGCGTTCTCTTTCCTTGTCTCTCCCGCTCCCTTTCACGTTCTCCTCAGGAAAAACACCCTCAGGTGAGGATTCACAAAACAGCAGCATCTTCCTTTCGGCCACCCCACAGCTCGGGCCCCGTGTTCACTCATCTCCTCTGAGATCCAGATTCCGAACCAACTCAGGGAGGGCGGCAAAGTGACAGTGCCAGGCAGTGGACTGCAAGGTTGTCATGGATACCCACCCCTCCTCCCACCCCAGGACAGACTCCCCCTCACCCCCCACAGCCAGCCTCTGAGATGCTCAGTCCCTAGTGGCTGTGTCCTCAGGGTGGGCACTGCCGTGGCCTTGACACTGAGAACGGGACACGGCAAAACCAGAAATGCAAAAGGCAGGAACGCGGTGACAGAGGTGCGCTCCGTGTCCCCCTAACCGACAGAGTCACCACCGGGTGCTCACCGGGTCCGAGGGGAGGCGGGCTGTCCCGAGCTGCCATCGGGGCCAGCGCCACCCTGGGCTGTAGGAGGAGAGGAGGTCTGGTTTGGATTTAGAAATGCTGACCACCTCTTGATTGTTCTAACCTGAGTAATCCTGTGTTTTGGCTAGCTCCAAGGCCTGCAATGTAAACCTTTCAGGATCAAAGTCCTCCCGTTTTACTGTGAACTCCGCCAGCAGGTCTCTGACGGTGTCGGAGCAGATACGCGGGGAGAAGCGGGAGAAGGAGGGAGGTCTGAGTCACAGGCCGTAGCATGAGGATCAGGCCCCCCGAGGGGGACGAGGACGGCAGGAGGTCACACAGGGACACCGCACCGTTGAGAAGGCTCATGGGGAGGCCCAGCCCTGTGGGAAGCGGGAGAGTCCGAAGGAAATGCTCCAGGTCTGCAGCTGCAGTGCCCTGGGTCTGCCCTGGCAGCGGGCCTCGCCACCTCCCATCATCCCCGGGGCCGGAGTCTTCCTGGTCTCCATCCTTACGGTCAGTGCTCCTGTCATATCCTTACCAGAAGAGAAAGCAGGTCATTCCGGTTACGGCACCACTGAGCAAAGGAGGAGAAGTACCTCTCTGGTCAGATCCGGGGAACTCACGCACCCCTCTGCGCCAGGAGCGGGGCCAGACAGCAGGCTGCTGCGCTGAGCCCAGAGGAGAGCAGCACACAGGCGCTCGGGGGAAAGAGTTCTGAGAAAATAAGCAAGATGAGCAAAACTACTGGTCCCCGAGTTACCAAAACGTGTGGACTCAATACTGTGAGAGTGGAGAAGCCAGGACAGTTCTGGGGGCCCATCGGACCCCAAAACAAACAATTCTGAGGGCTCTCGGGGGGCTGGGCCTTGCTGGGGGCCTGTGCTGGGTCACAGAGAGTTTACCAGGTGCACTCGCTAATAACGCGGATTTTTTTCAATAGATGGAGTTACACATATATTGATATATATGTGATTTGATATGTATGCTATTTGGTTGTATTGACAGCAAGCTTCAAAACTTCATGTCACATTTTCTGGAAGTGTTAACATCAAAGATATTTTTAAGCTAAAAAATGTCAAATTTTGTGCAAAAAAAAAAAAAGAGCATTTGCAGGAAGTTTTAATTCATTACTTTATTTTGAAGAAAAAGTTATCGTATACTTGGGAAGCTTATGGTGAACATGCTCCATCTCAAGAACGCTGGTTTAAACGCTTTAAAAGTGATGATTTCGATGTGAAAGACAAAGAACGTCCAGGTCAACCCAAAAAAGTTTGAAAGACAACAATTACAAGCATTATTGGATGAAGATGCGTGTCAAACTCAAAAACAACCTGCAGAAAGATTAAATGTTGCTCAGTAAACAATTTACAAGCAATGGGAAAGATTTTAAAGGAAGGAAAATGGGTGCCACATCAACTGAATGAAAGATAAATGAAAAACCGAAAAGTCATCAGTAAAATGTTGCTTCAACAGCACGAAAGAAAGTCTTTTTTGCATCGAATGTGACTGGCGATGAAAAGTGGATTTATTTTGAGAATCCCAAAAGCACAGAATCATTGGTTGAGCCAGGTCAACCATCAACATCAACTACAAGGCCAAATCTCTTCTGAAAGAAGACAATGCTCTGCGTTTGGTGGGATCAGGAAGCTGTGGTGTATGATGAGCTTTTAACAGCAGGTGAAACCATTAATACTGATTGCTACCGACAACAGATAATCAACTTGAACCATACTTCGATTGGGAAACTACTAGAATGTGCCAGAAGACATGGCAACGTAATTTTGCTACGTGAGGACGCACCATCACACACTTCAGAACCAGATAAAGTCACATTAAAAGATCCTGCCTGGGAAGTACTAACCCATCCACCGTATTCACCAGACCTTGGTCCTTCAGATGACCGCCTGTTCCGATCGATGGCACACGCACTGTATGAGCAGCACTTCAAAACATACGAAGAGGTGGAAAATTGGGTCTCTGAATAGTTTGCCTCAAAAGAAAAAAAGTTCTATTGGGACGATATCCACCAATTACCTGAAAGAGGGGGGAATGTGTAGCTAACGATGGACATTACTTTGAATAAAGCATGTTTGGTATTTCTCTTGAAATAAGCGTGTTTTCTTTTTACTTTTTAGTTTTTATTTTTAAAAATATATTTTATTGATTTTTTACAGAGAGGAAGGGAGAGAGATAGAGAGCCAGAAACGTCAATAAGAGAGAAACATCGACCAGCTGCCTCTTGCACACCCCCTACTGGGGATGTGCCCGCACCCAAGGTACATGCCCTTGGCCGGAATCGAACCTGAGACATTTCAGTCCGAAGACCGATGCTCTACCGCTGAGCCAAACCAGTTCGGCTAGCGGGTTTTCTTTGATCACAAAATCCGCATTATTAACCGGTACTCGTGGTAGAAAGGGCCACCCAGAGGCCTTGCAGCAAGGTCTCCAAGAGCCTCAGGGCGGGAGCCCCCAGGCCATGAGCTCTCTCCCTCCCCCCCAGGCCGTGCCCTCTGCTGCCACACCCTCAGCCTTCCCACCTCACAGCCCGCACAGTGCTATGGGTGCTATCAGAGCCTGTCTTGCTTGTTACCCTGGTAGGTACAGACAAGGTCAGGGCCAGTCACCCGGGTGTCCTCCCTGGCCACAAGCCATTCCCTTACGGCTAATTTACTAAAGCAAGGTCAGAGACAGGTACTACAGGGAAGTTGTCTCTCCGCATAAGTTTGTTTTAGGCTGATGGACTGGCCATCTTATTAGAATGTTTGCCCCTGGAGATCCTCAAAGCACAACACTACCCTGAGGGTTTGGAGTGATGGAATCTCTGACATAACAGGGACCTTGGCTGAGGTGCTCTGCCCGAGGACAGTGTGCGGCCCGTAACGTTCTAACCGGCATTGTCCAACATGGAGGTCGCTGAGGTGTGGGGCTGCGGAGACCTCAAAGGTGCCAGGGTGACCAGGGAGCTCCATGTTTACCTGACTGGTTTGATTGGCGACATTTAACACGCCACCTGGAGCCACCGGCGCCTGTGCTGGACACGGCGGCTCTGTGAGGCAGTGGATGTGTCCACCCTGAGACTTCAGAAGGTACAGTGGTTGCACCGAGCCCCTAACTGATTCCTGTAGATGCGCACAGGAGGTGCTTTTATCAGGGTCCACTCACAGGTGGGTCTTCTGTGCTGCAGCCAGGCCCCGAACAACCCTAAGGCCGCTGGGTAACCACACGGATGTGCAGGACATGCTTCTCTCCTGTGGCGTGTGAAACCCGGGGTGGTGGTTGCTCTTGCATAGTTTTCAACTGATCTAGAGAATGGCCTGACTATTTAGTGGTTACTAAAATATAAACAAGAAAAATAATTGTTGGAAGAGGGGGAAGCGAGAGGGAGAGAGAGAAGGGGGGATGGAGTAGAAGAGAAAGAGAGAGAAATGGAGAGAGAGGGAGGAAGAAAGGGAGGATGGGAGAGAGAGGAAAGGAGAGAGAGAGAGGGAGGACAGAAGGGGAGAGAGAGAGGGAGAGGGGGAGAAATGACAGAGGGGGAGAAGGGGGAGAAAGAAGGGGTAGGAGAGACAGAGAGAGAGAGGGGGGAGAGAAGGGGAGAGAGGGAAAGAGGAAGGACAGAGGGGAGATGGGGGAGAAAGAAGGAGAGGGGAGACAGAGGGGAGAGGGAAGCGGGGGAGGAGAGAGAAAGATTCCTTTAGGACAGCAGCTGCTGTTTCTCTGTCCCCGGTGGGGAAGCCCCTGGAATTAAGAGAAAGAACTCTGGGTGTGAGTCTGCCTCTGGCTCTCAGGTTCGCTGTGAGCATTTCACTGGCCTGTGAGGGAAGTGAGCAGGACGCCGCTTCCCCAGTCCCCGTGGTGTCTGAGGTGACACCGAACCACTGCTTTGTTGCACCTGGAAGCTGGAGTGATGACTTGAGCGGATCCCGAATGAACAGCCCCAGGGCAGAGCCTTGGGGACCCACCGAGGGAATAACGCCCCACGGGGCCAGCGGGCGCCTGGGGACGTGCCTGTGTCCGCTCTCCCGTGGCCATGAGTGAAGTGAGCACAGAACGCGCCCGCCTGGGAGGCTGCTCACACCGCCTGTCCCACAGAACAGGACACTCACACAGAAAGGCGGCGTCTCAAAGGCTCCTGACTTTGTCTTCTGCTCCTTCCCCAACAAGAGCCACCGACACCTCCCCGGGCCCTTCGTGTCCGTCAGCGACAGGAGAAAGTCTTCAGACCCCCCTGACGCACAGGCCCGGAGCCCCAGAGCCGGGGGCCACGGACTGAGGGTCTCACTGAGGCCGGTCTGTGCTTTCTCTGTCCAACATGCTGCCTCCCCGGGACTACTCCCCATTCACAGGGTCCTGGAGGGCGCCTGGTAAACGCCACTGCTGCCTGGCTCCCCCCGGGCTCCCTCTCTTCCCGTGTGCACGCGGATGCCAGGAGCGCTGTGCCCGGAGCCCCATCCCACACGGCCCCGCAGCGACACTTTACAGATGAGCTGACAACTCGGCATGAAAACCAGTGGACGGAGAGAGACGTTTCAGTTCCCAGGAATGACTCAGATACTACCTCTCCTATTAGCAATTTGTTCGGCTGGACATTTGTTTCATATCTCGCTCCATCGTGTTCCCAGAGATGCTGAGCCTGCTGTTGGAGTTGGAGTCTGCCTCGGCATGGGAACCCGTGCCCAGTAAAGCAGCCCGCACACCCTCAGCCCAGAGCCGCCGCCCAGGCATTCCTGGCTCTCAGCAGGTCCCGCTGCCCCATCGGACATCTGCTGGGCGGCGACGCTTCACCAGCTGGGGTAATGGCGGCTCAGCAGCGCCTGGGGAGTTCCCGGCTTCCCTCAGATACTTTCCCCCCTCTTGAAAGTTTCAGGGGAAGTAAAACCCACGCTCTAGTTCCAAAGCCCAGCAGGAATGTGGCCAGGGACTTGGAGGGAGCACGGAGGGACCGGGAGGAGCAGCCCCAGGATGGATGCGCAGGAGAGGGCGCTCGCCGAGAGTCCTCTGGCAGGAGGCGAGGGCGGTGCGGCCAAGCATGGCCAGTGGACTCCAAGGACCCCGGGAAGGTCTGTTTTGTACTGAGCGCTGCCTGGTCCCTGGGCTGCGGCCAGGGGTGTGGACATGCTTTTTGCTATGAACCTTTCCATTCTAATGACATGCTTTGTAATGGGATTTGACGGCTGATACAAACATAGTTCCCAGAGCACGTAATACCCATCTCGTTCACTAACAATGCTGAAGCCCGTGTTGTTGGTTCCCCTTGGAAATCTCGGTGCTGCCTCGCCCGTGGGCACCCTCTGGACGTCTCCTGCTCATCTGCTTGCTGTGAGGCGGCTGGTCAGGTGACCCGTTTCCATTGGCAGCACCTGTAGGCGTTTTTATTGGAATGTAAGTTACTCAACAACAACAAAAAGATGTAGTGAGCTGAAGAAACTAATGTCTATTTATAGGATTTGGCAAGCTCTTCTTGAATACACAAAATAATGCAGATGAAAATTTAAAATACTCTAGCTTATCCACTTGAGAAAAGCTTGTAGTTGAATAGGTTACACATGAATTTATGAATTTAAGACTTTCATATCCTGATCTCAGTTCTGAATGCTTTGATTAGGCAATATCCTTATAGGTAAATTGCAGCATTCATAATCTAACAATTTTATTTAAGAACATAACTTGAATAAAATTGCCTTAGAATGTACATATCTCTTATTCAAAAATTGTAATTTCATAGGCAAACTGAAAAGGAAACGTTTTCCTAAGTGAGCAAACATGCAGCTTTAATTTCTCTACGTAGTCCGCCCCCAGCGTCTAATTCTGGGGTTCCTGGAGTCCATGGATGTTCAAGTCCCTTATATGAAACGAGGTCCCCCGGCGTGGGCACTGTGCCACTCCCACTGTGGGAGTGCACTGACCACCAGGGGGCAGCTCCTGCGTTGAGCATCTGCCCTTGGTAGTCAGTGCATGTCATAGCAACCAGATGAAAGGTTGATCAGACAAATGGTCCTTTAGGCTTTTATATACCCATATTTTCCGGCGTATAAGACGACTTTTGAAACGAAAAAAAGTCAACCGAAAATTGGGGGCAAAAGACCAAAATCGCACAAAAATTACCTGCAGATCTTGATGGCAAAGTAAGTCTTTTCTTTGAAGTGGGGGGTAGTCTTATACAGTGAATATAAGCCTAAACCTATGTTTTAACTGTAAAATTAGGGGGTTGTCTTATACGCCGGAAAATACAGTGTGTGTGTGTGTGTGTGTGTGTGTGTGTGTGTGTGAGTGTGTATTAGAGGCCCTTTTCACAAAGATTTGTGCAAAAATAGACCTTCTTTCTCCTAACTTTCCTCTTGGCCACCATGAAACCTGCAAGTCCTCACTTATGGCTGGAGCACCACTCCTGTAACACCCTCCGCCCCCACCTCCCCCTCATAGCTGCTCTGCACCTATGTGTGCAAATTAACCCACCATCTTTGTTGGGTTAATTTACATACTCACTTCAGATTGGCTGATGGATGTCACAGAGGTATGGCCATTCTGCATATTTTTCTTTTATTAGTGTAGACTAAAGGCTCAGTGCATAAAATTCATGCACAGGGGGAGGGGAGTGTCTGTCAGCCCAGCCTGCGCCCTCTCCAATCTGGGATCCCTCTCACAATCCAGGACTGTTGGCTCCCAATTGCTCACCTGCCTGCCTACGTGATTGCCCCTAACTGCTTCTGCCTGCCAGCCTGATCACTCCCTAACTACTCCCCTGCCAGTCTGATCAATACCTAACTGCTCTCCTGCTGGCCCAATTTCCCCTAACTTCCCTCCCCTGCTAGCCTGGTCACTTCTAAATGCTCTCCTTTTCTAACCTGGTCACCCCTAACTGCCCTCCCCTGCAGGCCTCAACCGCTCTTCCCTGTAGGCCTGGTCCCTCCCAACTAACCTCCCCTGCCGGCCATCTTGTGGCAGCCATCTTTGACCACATGGGAGCAGCCATCTTATGTGTTGGAGTAATGGTCAATTTGTTATTACCTTTTTACTATATAAAAAAATGCGTCGTCAGCCCTCCATGATTCCCAACCATGATCTGAAAATCCTGCTTTCAATCTACAGTTGGTTGAATCCAGAGATGTGAAGCCTGGAGATATGAGGATCCCATTATATATTTATTGAGAAAAATCCACACAGATTTAAACTGTGTGGGTCAACTTGTACGTGAATTGTTTTGTTTCAGTAAATTTAGATTTGGTATCACCAAATGTCAGATATTTGTTGTTCAGATTATTACAGTTGTTTCTATCTCCCCCTCATAAATCCCCTACACCCTCTGCCCTTACCCTCCCCACTGTCCTCATCCATAGGTGTATGATTTTTGACCAGTCTCTTCCCTCATCCCTCCACACCTCTTTCCCCCTGAGAATTGTCAATCCACTCTCTTTCTATGCCTCTGATTCTACTATATTCACCAGTTTATTCTGTTCATCAGATTTTTTTATTCACTTGATTTTTAGATTCACTTGTTGATAGATATGTATTTGTTGTCACTTTGTTGTTCAGAATTTTTATCTTTACATTTTCCTTCTTTTTCTTCTTCTTAAAGAAAACCCTTCAGCATTTCATATAATACTGGATTGGAGGTGATGAACTCCTTTAGCTTTTTCTTTTCTGTGAAGCTCTTTATTGAACCTTCAATTTTGAATGATATCTTTGCTCGGTAAAGTAATCTTGGTTGTAGGATATTGCTATTCATCACTTTGAATATTTCTTGCCACTCCTTTATGGCCTGCAGTTTCTGTTGAGAAATCAGCTGACAATCGTATGAGTACTCCCTTGTAGGTAACTTTTTCTCTTGCTGCTTTTTAATAGTCTCTCTTTGTCTTTTGCTCTTGGCATTTTAATTATGATGTGTCTTGGTATGGTCCTCTTTAGATTCCTTTTGTTTGGTGTTCTCTGTGCTTCCTAGACTTGTAAGTCTATTTATTTCACCAGATGGGGAAAGTTTTCTGTCATTATTTCTTCAAATAGGTTTTCAATATCTTGCTCTCTCTCTTCTTCTGGCACCCCCATAATTCTGATATTGGTAAGCTGATTTTCAGTTGGGTGTTTTTACTTCTTTGTATTTCAAATCTTTGACTTGATTCTTGGGATCCTCTAGTCTGCTGTTGGAGCTCTGTATATTATTCTTTATTTCAGTCAGTATATGCTTAATTTCTAGTTGGTCCTTTTTCATATCCTTAAGGGTCTCACTAAATTTCTTAGAGATTTCTATTAGATTCTTGAGTAACTTTATAACCATGGTTTTAAACTCTATATCCAGTAGTTTGCTTTCTCCCATTTCTGTCATTTGTGACCTGTTTCTTTGTCTCTACATTTCGGCTACTTCCCTGTGTTGATAGCATGGCTTTGTGTGCTAGGTGTCCTATAGGGCCCAGTGGCTCAGCCTCCCTAATTACCTGGGTGGATGCTCTTGGTGCACCCCTTTATGAGCTGTGTGCACAGTCCTGATTGCTATTGGTATCACTGGGATGAATTGACCTCCAGGCAAATTGGCTGTGAGGATCAGTTGTGTCTACAATGGGAGAACTTCTGTGCTGGAGTCAACCTTATGGAGTAAGACTTGCTTCAGTGGGGCTTTGGCGCTCACTGAGTCTGCCCCCTGAGTGTATCTCTTATGGATGTGAAGAGTTGTAATCTGGATTGTTTCTCTCTGACCACTGGGTACACTGGCTCTTGGATCTCTAAGGAGGTGCAAAGTCAGCCCCTGCCTGAGGCCACCCAACTGGAGCTACAGAGACATCTGCAGATTCCTCCTCTTTGTTTGGTATTTGTGAAGCAATGCAAGCTGCTGTGGAGCCTCAGGTCTTCTTTTGGAGGCTCTGAGGCTCTCTGACCCAGCTGCAATTTGTTAGGTTTTAGATTGCAAAAGACCAGACCATTCATATGCAAAAACCTCTGTGCAAAGCTTGGGTATTGTTGTGAATTGGGTGGGGCAAGGTCTCCGGGAATCACCAGTGTAGAGCAAACAGCAATGGCAGACCATCATCCCTGCCCCAAAGAGGTTCCCAGGTCTCTGTGTCCCATGGCACCATGCAGGAACAAGGATTGCTGTAAGCACCTCTGAGAGAAAGCCACCCTTATGTTCTGGTCCGATGCCAGACAGTCCAGTTTCTCCCCATAGGTGTCTGAGTCTCACCCAGAACTAGAGTACAGAGCTGTTGGGAGCTTTTATCTCCCTCCCGATTGAGAAAGACAACAGTGTACCCAGTTGCCAGCCCTTATCCGCACGTGACTCCGAACCTCCACACTTCACTTCGGCACCTCCAGACCTCCTCCCAGTCTCAGTGTACTTTTCTTTATCATTCTGTTTGTGTAACTTCCGCTCAGCCAACCTTCCTGTGGTTCTTGATGATGTTCTTTTTGTCTTTTAGTTGTAGTTTTGACGTGGTTGTGCGAGGCAGCAAGTTCAGGTGTTTACCTATGTTTCCATCTTTGTTGTTCTGAGTTGTCTTCTTATTGAGTTGTAAGTACATATTCTGGGAATATATACTTTTTTTCTTATATGGAAATCCAGTTTTCCCAGCACAAGTTTTTTTTGTGTGTGTGTTTTTAAAAAATATATTTTTATTTATTTTAGAGAGTAAGAGAGAGGGAGAGAGAGATAGAAACATCAATAATGAGAGAAAATCAATGATCAGCTGCCTCCTGCACGCCCCCTACTGGGGATCAAGCCTGCAACCCTGGCATGTACCCTTGATAGGAAATGAACCTGGGACCCTTCAGTCTGCAGGCTGATGCTCTATCCACTGAACCAAACCAGCCAGGGCTGGATACAAGGTTTTGAAAAATATCTCCATTGCAAATTTTTTTTTCAGTTTATGACTTGCCTTTTAATTTTTAATTAAGTCTCTTATAAACAAATTTTTAAATTTTTATATTTTTCAATGGATCATGCATTTAGTATGACGTTTAAAAAATCTGTATCTAAATCAAAGACCTGAGTTCATTTTTCTTTATGATTTCTTCCTGAAATCCACTTTCAGTTCACTTTTGTGTGAGGTGTGTAGCTTTTGTAAGTAGTATAAAGGTTAGGATTCATTTTCTGTCTCATATGGAAATCCAGTTTTCCCAGCACAACTTTTAAAAAAATTATCCTTTTTCCCCATTGAATTACTTTGGCACATTTGTTGGTCATCAGTTGACCTGGGGCCTATTTTGTTTAGTTGATTTACATTGTGTCTGGCTCCCTCCTCCCTCCTGTCAGAGTCTAGACCAGTACCTGTGGGGATGCACCATCAAGTCCCTACCAGCGCCCAGGGGTGCCCAGTGTCAAGGCCCCTCCCACCGGTGCCCCACCCACCCACATGCCTAACCACGCACACAGTCCTACCCATCCTAGTGCCTCGCCATCCATTCAGCTCCACCCACCCATGAATGCCTGCTGCACATGCAGCCTCCTGGTGATGGGTCATTATGGCGTGAGGGTGTCATGACCACATAGGCTTTCATTATATAAGATGGGCACATTCACACTTGAAAGTTTCTTTTAAAGCTGTTTTACTAATCTGTTTTTTTCAATGAATTTGTCCATTTTACTGAGCTGTTGAATTATTGGCATGATGTTCTTTCAATTTCTATGGTACCTGTAGTATTCGCTCTTTCATTTCTGATACTTGTAATTTATATCTTTTCTTGATCAATCTAGCTAGAGATTTATCAGTTTTATTGTTTCCAAGCACCCAGTTCTTGATTTAATTAATTTTTCTCTACTTATTGTCCATATTCTATTTCATTGATTTCTACTCTGCCTTCATTATTTCATTTTTTTCTACATTGCCTTTAATTTTTCCTATTTTTCTAGCTTCATACGATAAAATTTTAGATCTTTAATTTTAAAAGATCTTTCTTCATTTTAATTTGAACATTATTAAGCTATAAATTTCCCCTAGCATTTCTCTAGCTGCATCCAACAAAATTTTATGACTGTTTTTATTTTCATTAAGTTAAAATATTTTTAATTTCTCTAGTGATTTCTTCTGTTTCAACTGTTATTTTTAAAAAAGCGTTTTTTAATTTCCAAATATTTAAGAATTTTCCAGGCAACACTTTATTATTTATTTTTAGTTTAGTTCTGTTGTGGTAAGAGAACATTTTAAATTTGAGACTAATTATGTTCCAGTACACAGTCTACCTTATGGAATGGTCCATGTGTACTTGAACATCATGTATAATCATAATACACTTAATGTTGGGTTGAGTGTTCTGTTATTAAAAGGGTATGAAATTAGATGTTAAAAACAAGAAGAGACCTGGAAAATTCACAAATATGTGGAAGTTAAACAATACACTCTTGGACAACAAATGGGTCAAAGAATAAATTAAAATGAAAATAAAGTTTCTGTAAACAAATGAAAATGGAAACACACAATACAAATTTATGAGCTGGGGGGGAAAAAACAGTTCTAAAGAAAAGCTTACATTAGTACATTCCTACATTTAGAAAAAAGAACGATCTCAAATAACCTAACATTGCACCTCAAGGAACTAGAAAGAAGTTAGCAGAAGGAAAGAAAGTAATGAACATCAGAGCAGAAATAAATGAAGTAGAAACTAGGAAAAAATAAAGATCAACCAAATTAAGAGTTCATTTTGGAAACTTCACAAACTTTCAGCTAAACTAAAAAAAGAAACAACTCTAACAGAATTATAAATGAAAGATGAGACATTCAACTGATATCACAGCTATACAAGGGTTATGAGAACTATTACAAAAAATCAAATGCCAGCAAATTGGATAACCCAGAAAAATAGATAAATTGCAAGGAATGGATCAAGACTGAGTCGTAGAGAAATAGAATATCTAGACAGCCCAATGCGGTAAAGGAGATGGAAGCAGTAACCTAACCCTTCCCAACACAGAAAAGCCCAGAACCAGACGGCTTCGCTGGAGAATTCCACCAAACACTTAAAAAAAAACTTAGTGCCAATCCTTCTCAAACCCTCCCAAAAACTGAAGAGCAGAAATACTTCCAACTTCTTTTACAGTATTATTCTCACACCAAAGCCAGATAAGGACACTACAAGGAAAGAATGTTACAGGCCAATATTCCTGTAAAAACAGGATGCAAAAATACTCAATACAATAACACCCATCACCACAATCAGATGGGCTTTGTCCCTGGGATGCAAGGAGCTCCATGCCCAAACATTAGGGATGCCACTCCTGGTCAGGACACACACCATGGTTGCTGGTTTGATCCCCAGTCGGGATGGGTGTAGGAAGCAACAAATGTTTCTCTTTCATCAAGGTTTCTCTCTCCCTTCCTCTAAAAAAAATAAAAAACCAATAAAAACATAACTTTGGGTGAGGATTGAAAACATAAATGCCCATACTACCCAAGCAATCTACAGATTTAATGCAATCTCCACCAAAATTCCAGTAGCATTTTGCACAGAAATAGGAAAAACAATCCTAAAATTCACATGGAACAACAGAAGATCCTGAACAATCAAAACAGTCTTGAGAAGAAAGAACAAATCTGAAGGCATCCCACTTCCTGTTGCCTACACTGCCCCGTGCTCTCATGCCCGTGTCCTCTCCTCAGGGGAACTGGCATCCGCTGGGAGATCTCCTTACACGGCCATCCCAGCAGTGCCCCCGGGAAGACAATAATGGCATGATGGGGCTTGCGTCATTTGTTCCCTTATCTCAGTGGCCACGCTTTGCACTCTCTGAAAACAGATGTTCATAGCCCGGCTCCATGTTCTAACTGTTTACAGCAGATATAGACTTAAAAGCGGGGTTAGGACCAAGGCGAGGCCTCTCACGGGGGTGTTTGCTCTCAGGTCATGCAAATGCAGCACAGGAACCTGAATGTGATGGCCTCCTTCAATTTTTCACTCTAGGCATCTCTCATGCCTTACCCTCGCTCCAGTCTTAATAAACAAAAGGAAAATATTTGTAATAAACATGACAAACCAAAGGATGGCACCTGTCCTAGAGAAGGCTCTTACAAATCTAAAAGAAAAAATATATAAATAGCAGAATAGTGGAAAGGAAATGGAAAAATGCAGTCACTAGTATCCCATTGTGATCAGAAGTGAAGTGTGCATTTAACATTTTGGTAATTTATGCCAAATACCCCTCAAGAAATACTGTACTACTTTAAAGTCCCACTACCTACACATGAAAGCTGTCAGTTCCTAACATGGTCACAGATAATTTTCCTGTATTCCTTTTTATTCTCCCCCCCGCCTCTTGTCCTCTCAGTCCTTTAAATCTTGGTGCATTTGATAGGTGTCTTAAGTTACTGCATGGACTGCCTTTATTGAAATGTTTATTTGCCAAATAAATAAAAAGATGATACAAATAAACAAAAAATGAATAGAATTTCTTATTTTGAGTGTTGCTGGTGTCTGGTGTTATATAGAGAACAAGACTGGGAATCTGGGGGTGAAGCGGTTTGCAGAAACAGCAAGTGAAGGACCCTGTGGGAGGGGGGCACACGACACGGTCACCAGAGTCCTTGCCAGGAACTTAAATGCTGTATCAAGAGAGAGCGCGCCCCGATCCAATCCGCCTTCCGTCATCAGCATCTTCAGGTTTCATTCCAACGCACCTTCTTCCCCACCGGCCGACATCAAAGCCACCTCACACTGGTGTTAGACGCGATAAGAGTTCTATCTTATCTGTCTCACGTTTCAATGAGGTCACGGCAAGTATTATCATATGATCAAATATTTTATCAAACCTTTGCAAAGCAAAACTAGTTCATGGCTAGGGAGTCGTCACTTGGATTCTGTTTAGGTTCCATTCAGTTAATAAAGAAACAAATAGCTGAACTCTGTTTTGCCTTTTATACCCCATTCTCTTTGCCAAATACTCACTGCTCAGGGAGGGTCACTTCAGCACAAACTTGCACATTTCCAGAATGAATGCCGACTCATTGTGCAACAGCACTCCAGAGAAATACCTTGTCACAGTTAAGACGGCCTCTCTCAGCAAGACTCACCCTTTGTTATTGCAAAATAGGATTGCAGACAACTCATAAGCTTGGGTACGTAAGTAAAACAACTTTTACAAACGGTCTTCCTGAAAAAGACGACAGATGCCAGATGCACCATTAGCTATACCGGCATTCCTTTAAGAGGGCCCATCTCTCCTGATGGGACGTGACCTCGAGACACAGCCCAGTTGTCTTCTGATGCCAACACGGGCCCCTGGTAGAGTGGCTCTCCGCTGCCTCCCGGCTCCGTGCGGTCTTCCTTCTGCATCCTTTGCCACTGAGACCTCGGATGGAGCTCTCAGGGTGCTCACACTCCTGGTCTCATGCACTGCGCTCAGGGGAAAACGTGGGTCTTGTCTTTTATTCTAACCTTGAGAAAGTATGCCTCCTTTGCTGACAATGAACACAATTCTTCTGTTTTTCATTCTCATAGATATTTCATATGCATCCGGGTAGTGCCAGATGGAATGTCACCAGCCACTGCAAGGACACTTCTTGGATGACGATAGCAGCAGACACAGCATCTGTCTTTCCCAGATCATACAGAGGATGCACTGTCAATTTTTTAAATTAGATGCATTTGGTGGCATTGGTTAAGAAAATTCTGAGTTTCAAGTGTACAGTTCTGTGATGCATCATCTTTATATGCCTTGTCTGTTTACCACCCAACGTTACAGCTCTTTCTGTCACCATATATTTGACCTCATTTACTCTTTCCTTCCCCTCCCACCTCGCCCTAAAGAGGATGGGTCCATATGCACAATGGAATACTACTCAGCCATGAGACAAGAGGAAAGACTGCACTTGCAACAACATGGAGGACCCTGAGAATGTCATGCTGCGTGAAATATGTCAGGTGGAGAACGTCAAGAGCCATATGATTTCCCTCACACGTGGGATAGAGCACTGAAAGCGGCAAATGAACAAGCGAGACAGGCGAACAAGAACTCATCGACAGACGGCGCAGCCCCGGGCCGTGGAGGGGTGCCTGTTTGTCTGCAGGATACGGCAAGCTCCATGCACGCAAACCAGAGGAAGCGTGCAGATTGGCCGGGCCCTGCGCACTCCCTGAGGACCCTGCTCCGAGGACGCCAGGCCAAGCAGTGGTTGCAAAAGCTGGGGAAGGCGGGGAAGCCAGAGGCACCCTGGAGAGTGACCACATCTCCTCGTCCCCAAGTTGCGCGCACTGAGGCGGCCCCACAGTGGATGGCCGCCCCGAGGGGGAGACGTCCATGGGCCATGTGCTCGGTGGGTAACGGACCAGGTTGGCATCTATTGCTGTGCCATACACCTCCCCGCACTCAGGGACCCACACACCGCCCTCTGTTTGTTCATGACGCTGCAAACCAGGGCTCCCCACAGCGGCCTTCTGCTGGGTTCTCCGGTCTGAGTGACATCTAGAGAACCGGTGAGTCTGGAGGACCTGTCGCCCTCCCTCCCGCCTCTAGGGCTTCTTGTATCGGTGAGCCTCCAGGGGTTCAAAGCATGGGTTTCCCATGATCATCTCTTTCCCTCTTTCCCCTCTTCCCTGGCTGCATGGAGGTGAACTCTCTCAGCTGGGGTGGTCTCTCCCGTGTACTCCTCAAAGCACCCTGTTCACCACCGCACACAGAAGCACAGCCACTACCTTCCGCCACTCTGCAGCCTCACTCCCCACCAATCCCAGGCAGCTTCAGCCCTCTCCCCCAACTCCACTAAACACCCTGCAGGCTGGCCCCTCCGCCCACCCAGCAGGCGAGCTAGAAACCCAAGCTTCCATTTGGATAGTGGCCCAGCGCTCACCTGTCTTGTAATTATAACTGCAGGCCTGATCCATTCATTCCATCACTGAAAGGGAAAGGATCTCTGAGAGTGAGTGGGGGATGTGGGGTCAGGGCAAGGCAGAGCCAGCCCCCCAGAAGGGGTTTGGATGAGGCGTGTGGAGTGCTGATGTTGGATTTGATCATGAGCTTTGTGTTCTACATTCCCATCTGGCAGGAAACGCTATTTTATCAAATTGGCTCAAGAGGAAATTGAGATCATGTCGAGCTTTATAGTCCCAGAAGAAATTGGAAAGGTTTCCAAGAGAATTGATGCGTGTATTACAAAGTGTTTAAAGAAACCTTAGCACCGTTCTCTTTAACTGTGAGAGTGAACGTGCGGAGGCACTCATGGTGACTAATCCTATATAATAAAAGGCTAATATGCAATTCTACCCAACAGCTGAACGACAGGGTCGCTATGACGCACATGACCTCCAGGGGGCAGATGCTCAATGCAAGGGTTGTCCCCTGGTGGTCAGTGTGCCAGAAGCTGGGCTCACAGCTGGCGAGCACAGCAACAGTGGTGGGAGCCTCTCTCGCCTCTTGGCAGTGCCAAGGATGTTCAACTGCTGGCAGGTAGCGGGCCTAAGCTGTCAGGTGGACACCCCAGAGGGCTTCTGGACTGCAAGAGGATGCGGCCGGGCTGAGGGATACCCCAAGTGCATGAATTTTGTGCACCGGGCCTCCAGTCTCTATATAAAAGGCTCATATGCAAAGTGTCTCCTTGGGAGTTGGACCGGGAGACCAGGAGTTTGATTGCTTGCTATGACATGTGCTGACTACCAAGGGGAGGCACGAAACGAAGGAAGGCCCCAGCCAGCAGCCGGCAGCCAGGGAAGGGAGGCCCTGGCAGGCAGCCAGAAGGTTCTGATTGGCCCTGATCGCAGGTTAGGCCTAGGGATTCTATCCGTGCACGAATTTTATGCACCGGGCCTCTAGTGACATAAAAAGATGCAGCCCCAGTCTGCAGGCAGCCCGTCGGGACACTGAAGGGTCCGTGCGGACGGAATGGCTGATGATTTCACAACCAGTAACACACTCCCTCCAGCCCTCCAATAACCACCCCATTACTCAGCCAGGCCAGCTCCCTCTCACGGAGCCCAGACTGCTTCAAATCTTTTACTAGCGTGTTTATGAAAACAAACATAACCTATGTTAAGATGGTTAGATAGGAAGATTAAAGACTTCTAGCCAAAGAGTCTTCAACAACCAAGTACTCCGTCTAGAAACAAACCACAGAAATCCAGCATCTGATGACATGCAAATGAACCTGGAGCAGGAAGAGGAAACCAGTTTGATATCCACTAGAGAGCTGCCGTGTAAAACTCATAAGCGGTGCCTTTCAAGCACACGAGGCATGACGTGGCTGGAAAAGTCCACCCTCACACCGTAGCCGTGAGGACCTCTTCCAGCACGGACCGTCAGTCCCTCTCGGACACGCTGAAGATGGCCGCCAGGCCTTCCCTCCAGATGGACCCAGGGTGGTGGCCTGAGACCTTATCAAAGAGCCACATGGAATCAAGATGTTCCCTAGAAGTGCCCCAATTCCCGAGTGAATAGATTTCGTTGTAACCCAAGACCCATTAGTGATTCAGAGGACTGTGGTTTCTAAGTGAGTAATACATGAGGGTTTAACGATGTGAGACATCTGAAGGGGAAAAGGTGTGAGGAAATGAAAACCATTATAGGAAGGTACACCGCAGACTGAGAGCGTGGTTACTCATGCATAAGAGAGCACAGAAAGGGCATGACCTGGTCATTCACATCTTCTCTTATCCGGCACACGCAGGTTACCAACTCTAGGGGACACGTGTAATGAATCACAGATAAAAATCATCATAGATTTTACTTTGTGTGATTCACTCAACAGATACTTATTGAATCCCCAGTATGTGCCAGGAACTGCTAGGTGCACAAATGACTAGATAGATGGATACATGCGAGGTGGATAGAAATGTGGGTGGCTGGGTAGGGGGGTGTGTGGATGGATGGATGGATGGATGGATGGATGGATAGATAGATGGGTGGGTAGATGGATAAGTGGGTGGTGGGTGGGTGGATGGATGGATGGGTGGGTAGATGGATGAGTGGGTGGTGGGTGGGTGGATGGATGGATGGATGGATGATGGATGGATTGGTGGATGGATAGATGAGTGAGTAGATGGGTAGATGGGTGAGTGGATGGATGGATGGATGGATGGATGAACAGATAGATAGATACTCCTGACCTCAAAGGACTCCCAGTTCAGGAAAGGCATCAGACAAATAAATATATTTTACTGGCTAAAAGTCCAAGAACACCAAGTACCCAGGGCCAGAACATGGATTTTGAAAGCCTCGCAGGGGATTCACATGCCCACACATTGAACTGGATTAGATCTTGATATATTTATAGCACTCAGTGTCAACTTTCCCCTGGAGCATAAAATAATGTTAAGCTCTTGAGTTCCTTGGGGATAACCCTGTAAGTTAGTAATGTGTGTTCAAAATACTTGCTCATTCGTTTGCCACCACAATGACAGGACGAGGGAACAAACACATCTCTTATGAAAATTACTTGGCGTCGTTAAAATGGCAAATTTCTAGGCAAATTTTGATTACTGGATAGCCCGGGAGTTATGTCTACCTTTCCCAACCGGCACACAGAGCTCTGTAACTGATCCCCAAGTCAGGGACGCCTGAAGGGAGGTCGTTTAGAGCGAGAACTGGGACCTGATTTAGCATGAGGATGCTCCAGTGCCTGCTTCACTCACCGCAGGAACTCGGTGAACTTATCTGCCTCGAGGGAAGCCCAATAGTAAGGGATCACAGGACCACATCTGTTAAAGCGGCATTTCCCAGATTGAAAAACTGGCTCTTCAACGTTGCCCCTTCTTTTATTCATCCGTGCCTTTCCTTCTGGGTTAACGTGTTAGTTCATTCAATCCGCTAGGTGAGTGCTGCTGCCTGCAGAGCGAGGCACTGTCACTGTGAGGAAAACAAAAGCATGTCATCGTGGGACCCTGACCTCACCTAGTCCACCATCCAGTGCACATGCAGCGTTAATGTCATACTTCAAACACAAGACACACCTCAGCGCCCATGAAAGGCAGACCCTGTGTCAGCCCCAGGGGAGCTCCTAGCCGCGGGTGGCCATGAAGACATGGAATTAGGCGTGTCCCAACTGAAATGTGCAGAAAGTGTCAAGTACACACTGGATTTCAATTATGAAAAAGATGTAAACATTCTCATTAAAATGTTTATATTGATTCCTTGTTGGAATTATAACATTTGGCATAAATAACTTGCTAAAATGTTTTTAAGACATCCTATCTAATAAAAGAGTAATATGCAAATTAACCATCACACTGCTCAAAGCCATGCCCACCATGCATGCCCTCCGGCCAATCAGAATGGGTATGCAAATTAATCCCAACCAAGATGGCTGTAGCCACAGTGAACAGTTGAGAGGCTTGGGTTTCCCTGGCAACGGAAGCCAAGTTTTCTGCCTACCCTAGCCAGCCTAGGCCTCCACTCAAGGCTACAAAGTTTAATTATAGAATTTAATTATACATAAAACCAAAAAGAAATGGCAGCCAGAGTGGCTCCTCTCTAGGCTACAAAGTTTCAATTGTAGAAGGTAAATAAATTCCAGATACCAGGGCCTCTGCTGGGGTCCCCACGGGTTGTGGCTGGCCTGCAAACCACCACAGGCCCCTCGCCCAGGCCATCCCATGCCCCCAGGGAACCTCCACCCTGATCTGGCAAACCAACTGGCCCCCACCCATGCATCAGGCCTCTATCCTATCTAATGAAAGAGTAATATGCAGATTGACCATCACTCCAACACACAAGCTGGCTGCCCCCATGTGGTCAAAGATCCTGCCCCCATGTGGACACAAGATGGCCATCCCTCGATTGAATGAGGGTGCAGGCTGGGCTGAGGGACACCCCCCCACACACACACACCTTGTGCACAAATTTCATGCACTGGGCCTCTAGTTTGACATATTTAAATAAAATATTACCATTACTCAACCCTGGCCCAGCTGGCATGTCAGTGGTTGAGCTTTGACCCAGGAGCCAGGAGGTCATGGTTCAATCCCAGATTGTGGGCTCAATCTGCAGTGTGGGGTGTGCAGTGATTCCCTCATCATGGATGTTTCTCTAGCTTTCTCCCTCTCCTTTCCTCTCTGAAATCAGTAAAAAACATATACTTAATAAAAACAATTACTCCAACCTGTTTCTTCTTCACCACAAAACGTAAAGTCACATATGCAACTTACACGCTCTGTCTATTGGACCAGGCCGGCACGCGTGACACATGCTCTGTCTATTGGACCAGGCCGGCACGCGTGACACATGCTCTGTCTATTGGACCAGGCCGGCATGGGTGAAGGGTTATAGATGCCAGAGACTCACAGTTCTTCCGCCTGAAGGTGGGCCCGGGACCAGAGGAGACCGTGGAAGAGCACCCTGGACAGTGCTCTCTGAGCTCAGACCCCGTGAGACGTGAAGCTGGGGGTCTCGGGAGGAGCACCCCGGAGAGTGACACTGTCCAGGACCCAGACCGCTGCTGCCAATCCACCCCTGTCTCCCCGGGCTCCTGGAGGATCCGACATCCTCGCTTCCCACCTCCACTACTCACACGCTCCCCCTCTCTGAGCGCCTGTGAGCCCGCAGGCTCAGTTGGTTTGGACACCGTCACCAGAGGTTCTAGAACATGTGTATCCCCTCCACTTAATGACATGAATCACACGTAGGAGATGGCCAGTGAGACACTCGGGTCCCAAGGCCAGAACAGTGATGGAAAGGAGTATTTCCGATCGGCTCTCCCATGTCCTGTCTTCTGTATTGATTGGGCTGCTTCCCTCTCCAGGCCCCGTCTCCCAGGTGTGCGCACCGCCACCCACACCCAGGGCGTCCTCCAGGGGGCTCCACCTGGGGCACCGGAGCGAGCTCCTGAGCTGGGCAGCTCCCACGTGGCCCCCGCTACTCCAGGCTAACCAGGCTGCAGTCAGGGCTCTGTACCCAAAGGGTCAAAGAGGAAGAAGAAACAGGTTGCGTGTGAGGGCCGGCACCCTGCTCGCCTCTCTGGGGAACCACCTCAGTTCCACCCCACAGCAGCCTTGGGAATACACAGTACGAACTGCATCAGGGCTGGAGACTGCCCACGTCCCCCAGACTGCGAACAGCAACACTCACCCACCGCCTTCACAGGCTCCCTGCTGGCCTGGCTCATGGCCCTCCCAGCAGGTGACTCTCCGATTCCCCATGCCATCAGCACATGTGATGGCTGAGCCACAGGCTCACAGACCAACATGGCAAGGGCCTCACCCACTCAAACGTGTGACCACAGCATCCCCTCGCCTTTACCGGCAGCCCCTCGGACCCAGGACTGTCTGTGGCCCACACACACCGTATGATGAGGGTCATGCTTATCCCGTTTGGTAGTTGAGTAGACAATTTGAACAAGGTCACTGGACTTACCCAAGGTCAGACAACAGCAAATGGCAGACGTGGGGTTCAAACATGTGACCATCTGTCCCCCAAATCCAAATTCTTCCCACTGTGTCCTGCTGGTTCCCACCCCTCCTCACTGCCCTGAGCCAGCTGAGAACCTGTAGGGCCCATGGGACCAGGCAGCCAGGGGGCTCTGCAGGAGCGGCCCCTCTCCCCTCTCCCCTCTCCCTCTGCCTGGCTGGGAGGGGGCGGGATGAGGCCCCTGTTTGTTTCCAGCTCCTTCTGAAGACTATTTGCAGCCACACAGCTGTGCTCACTGCACGGGAAGAACTGAGTGGCGCTGCAGCTCACACCGCAGGGCAGGGCCAGAGGAACCTCGGCACTTTCTGCCCCGGAATCAGTGGCCCATGGCCCACTCAGAATCACCTGGTGGTGCCCTGTGCCTGTCCCTCGGTGCGCTGGACCATCCTGACCAACCGCCATGGTTTCAGGCCACCTGCTCTTTCGTTCCCATCACCTGATATCACACAGGGAACTGATGTCCCGGTTCTGACATGTGCCAGCCCAGGGCAGAGTCACTCACGCCACCCACACGTGGCTTCCCGCTGGCAGGGGCCGTCGGACGCTGTGCCTCTGATGCCTTCCTCCTGACTCAGGAGAGGACGTCACACCTAACTGAGCGCCAGGACGGGGGAGCTCTGACCCCCGGGGCGTGCCTGTTCCTGGGTGGGTGCTGGGCGCTGGTGCAGGCGTGTGCCTGCGTGTGCGCAGGGCAGCGGCACGGCTTGGAGAGCAAGTCAACTGGAAATCACGCTGGATAATCCCGTGTAGCCGTTAATCTGGTATTAAAATGCCGATTGCATAATGCTCTTTATTTGACTTGGCTTTCTCGTGTTTTTATGCTTAAAGAAAAAAAATAAAGCCCCATGAGACTCAGGGCGGATCTGGCTCCTCTCCCTGTGTCTGCACGCACACAGCACTGCGCCTCAGCTCACCTGCCCTCCGGGACCAGGACACGCACCGCCTCGCCACCCCTGGCCCTGCGCGGAGTGGACAGGTGATGGGCCGCGCAGGGCTGCGGCCGGGAACCTGCACGGACGGCTGTGCGTCAGCGTCCAGGGGCTGTGCTGGGAGCTCCCGGGACACGTGCCCTGAGGGGCACTCTGCGCCCTCACTCTCTCGAGGCTCAGAAGACTAACAGCCACTTCTCATCAGGGAGCCAATGGGCCCGGGGCCGCCACACAGGGAGATGCAGGTGTGAACACAGAACTCCAGGCGTGCTCTTCGTGACAGGATGTCTCTTAAGTGAACAAGGAAAACCACTGTCAACACAGAATTCTACGTCCAGTGAAAATACTTCCCACAGATGTAGGCAAAGTGAAGATGGTTGGAACAAAGAGAGCCTGCGAGAGTCCATGGGCAGCGGAGTTGCTGAGGCAGAAAGGAAAGGGCAGGGGGCGGGGGAGGGGGAGGGGGATCTGGGTTTGTACGGAGGGATAGACAGCACCAGGAATATGAATGTGGGAGTAAATGTGAAGAAATAATTTAAGTCTCTTTTAAAAATATGTGTTTAAAGCAATAATAATAACAACACTGTATTGTGGGGCTTATATGTAAAACTCTACAAAGAATGGGAAGTGGAAATGAACAAATATTATGGTAACAATGAAGTGGTCTCATGTTATTTGAAATTCAGCAGCGGTATGTTACAGATATGTGCTGTAAATCCTTCTCTAACTGTCAAAAAGTGAAACAAAGAGATATCATACATAAACCACCAGTAGAGAAAATGCAGTCATACAAAATACTCAATTCAGCTGAAACCGGTTTGGCTCAGTGGTAGAGCGTCGGTCTGCGGACTGAGGGGTCCCAGGTTCGATTCCGGTCAAGGGCATGTATGTTGGTTGCGGGCACATCCCGGTGGGGGGTGTGCAGGAGGCAGCTGGTCGACGTTTCTCTCACATCGACATTTCTAGCTCTCTATCTCTCTCCTTTCCTCTCTGTAAAATATCAATAAAATATATTTTTTAAAAAATACTCAATTCATCCAAATGAAGGACAAACATAGGGGAGGAAAGGAATAAAGGAGATATAGGGTAAATAGAAAACATATAGTATGATGATAGATTTAAACAGAACTATACAACAATCACATTAAATGTAAACAGGCTAAACACTCCAGTTAAAAGACAGAGGTCACCATAGTGGATAATAAGGCAAAATCCACAGACTAGTGCTTTAAATAAAAGGCTTGGGTAAAATGAGTCTATAATAAAGTGTAATATGCTAATTAGATTGGACGAAGCTGGGCAGTGAGGGGAACCTGGGTGTGGGTGCCAGAGGGAAGCTGGTGCTGGCAGCGGGGGGAAGGAAGGCCTTTTCTTGCATGAGTTTTGTGCATTGGGCCTCTAGCAAACATATAAACATCTTCAAAACAGTGATTGAAACTATTTGAAGCAAAAACCAACAGAACTGAAGGAATAAAGAGCCCAGAATTAAAGCCAGAGATTTTAACATACCCTCTCTCAATAACTGATAGAACAAGTAGACAAAAAAAAAAAAATCAGTAAGAAAAAAATGAGGGGGAGTAAAATGTAAGAGTCCAGAGTGTGAGCTCATCGCATAAGGTCATTGGGGAGGACAGGTCATGTGAATGGGACAGTCGTGCTTTAGTGTGCCATAAAGAGCAGTCCCTGGAGTTCTGAGCACGCACCCTACACAGCCACAGGAGACAGACGCAGGCCCAGGGGAGGCCACGTCATGGCCGCCCTGCTGGTGGTGACGGCATGTCCTCCTGCCCAGATTCTTCTTGAATGCTGTATTTTCTCACGGGCAATTTTGGATGGAGACACACACACCTGCATGCGTGTGCGCACACACACACACACACACACACACACACACACACACACATACACACACACACACACAGGTTCCCTTAAGCAACAATACTTCTCAGAGAGAGGGCTGTCTCTAACCAGCTTTAGCGTAAAAACCTGAGGCTCCCGCACAAAGCCCTCGGCGGGCACTGGCTTTTCTCTGCGGATGTCAGGGTCGATGCCTGCCTGCCGAGCCCTGACTTGGGACAGCTCTGCCCAACGAGCGCCAGGGCACCTCCTGATCCAGCCCTGGCCTCTGTGATAACCGTCCCTGTTCCTCCGCTCTGTGTTGGCATGGAGAGCCCGCCCACAGAGCATTCTACAAGCAGCCTCCATCTCCTAGGCTGTTTCTGGGGAGCCCAGCCAGAGCCACAGGGAAGTGACAGAGATGTGAGAAGCAGCCAGCCGAGAGCTCTAAGACTCCGGAGTCTAAGGAGTGGGTGAAGGAGAACAGAAAATACATGGGAAGGGAAAGGCCACAGACGTGGAGAAGAAACGGTGACGTGAAAACGGGAATTACACTCTGGTATCTGACCGTTCAGTAGGCAACGGATCCCAGGGTCAGGGGGCTCCGGCTGGGCGTGGGACGAGTTTCGGCACAGAGGGGGGACAGGATGCCGTGCCAGCTAAAGCGGAGAAGGAAGAAATGTGAAAGAATGATCGCCATGCTGTGCTCAGGAGGGCGGCCCCTGCAGAGACGGCCATCACAGAATCTGGTGTGGGCCATGTGCTTATCACTGTGCAGTTCTCCCAGATTTTTCTAAAGGACTGACATTTTTATAAGAAGATGCTGACTGGGAGTAAGATTCACTGGCGTTGGCGCTGAGTGGATGGCTGGCCCACGGGAGGTGCGAGTGGAGGGGGAGAGGGGAGAGGTCGCAGGAGGAGCGGGGGGAGCCCAGCGTGGCAGCTGTGACTGCTGACACTTTTCCTGCGGAACTTGAACTTGACTGCCCAGAGGAAGAGGCCTTAGGATGGCGGAGAGGAGGCGGGCTGAGCTGAGCTTTGGTCTGCGCTGTCCTGCTGTGGCGCGTCCTCGCTGTTTCACGTGAGCCACTTGCCGGGAAGGAGCGGCCAGAGAGGCGGCTGGGCATGCACAGGCCTTGGGGTACCATTTTCTCAGACCTTCCTAACCCTTAGGCATAGCCCCTCCGAAGGCCACGGGGTGCGGGTTTATCCCGGGAAGGAGCCGCTGGGAGCCCAGGCCCGCAGTGCTGGCCGCTCCCCAGCCCCCAATCCGCACTGCGCCCCCGTCTGCGTGGCTGCAGAGTGGGGAACAGGGTCGCACCTCCTGACTCCCAGGGAGGCTGTGGTTTAAAAACTACTTCTTTCCAGATAGAACCGGGCACGGCGGCCAGGGCTCCCAGCCCTGCACCACGTTCTTTAGCCCGTGATTTGGGCTAACGATGCCCTCAGCCCCCACTTTCTCGGCGACCGAGTGGGGCAGTCACGGTGCCTCCTTTGCAGGCGGCGTGGAGGTGGAAAGATGGGTGCACACACGCCCCCCGTCCCGGTGAACAGGGACAGCCGCACCGGAGCTGCTGGGCGCCCGCTTTGTGAGGGCGGAGGGGCTGGCGCGTGGGCGGTGCCGGCGCTGGCACTGGCAGGGGAGGCCCCACGTGGAGGGCTGCAGGTGCCCAGACGCTATTCTTCTGCGCAGACATAATTAGCCGGGCTGGGCCGTGGCCGTGCCAAGAGCCATGCCGGCAAGTTTCTCCCTGTCTGCGCTCCCGCGGTGCCGGGAGCAGCTCGCAGACGGCCTGCCTGCCCGGACTGGCCCGCAGCCCAGCTGGGCCGCCTGCAGGCACAGGTGTC
>OY882861.1:1358285-1468285 GCA_963693515.1 Pipistrellus nathusii | reverse complement strand
CACTCTCCGGGTGGTCTGGGCCAACCCTGCGTCTCTGTCTGGAGGAACTGGGTGTCTGTGCCGGCCTGGGTCGCTGGTGGAAACGCTGGCACCAGAGCTGGCAAAGGGCCTCGCCTTTCTGAGGAAGAGGAAGAGTGTGAGGGGCCGAGGGGGAGGCGCTGCAGGAGCAGCAGTTCCTCAGGGCACACGCTGGGAGCCACGCCCGCCTCCAGTCGCCCACCCCACCCCGCCTCCCCAGCGGCCAGCTGTGGGCGGCTCGAGAGGTGGGCGTGAACCTGAGTCCCGGCACCACGGCCTCTCACGCCCCAGGGCTCAGCGCTGGGGCTGTGCTCGGCCCTCGCAGGCCTGGTTTGGGTGAACGGGCAGCGGACGCAGTCACCCTGGAGTCCGGGGAAGAATGCCTTCCCAGATCGTCACGGTGCTTCGCGAAGGCAGCGCAGTGGCCTCCGCGTGGTTATCAGAGACCGGTGTGGGCGGGTCAAGAGCGACACCCCATGACCAGGCAAACGGAGGGCCGGGCCGGCACTCCGCGGCGTGCCGCCTGCACTCTGCCCCGGCACCGAGAGTGAGACTCCCTCTCTCGTTCTAGAAAAGTCCTCGTCGGTGACTATGCCATTGGAGCTCTCTGAAGAAACCAATTACCACTGCATCAGCCACAGCTTTCATAGGGGGTCAGCGAGTTCAAAACAAGCACTGAGATCTGCATCTGGGGCGTGGAGTCGGGGTGGGGGCGGGCCCCGGCTCACTAGTGCGCAGAACCATCGGGGCCCCCGGGGTCTGCGCACCAGGGGCCCTCGTGCTGCCGCAGGGCCTGCTGGCTCCGAGCCACTGGGCACCTCCAGCCACGCAGAGCCAGCACACCCGGAGGACCTGTCTTCTCCACCTGCGTACAGGCACACCCCGAGCAAAGGGAGTTGGGATGAGGTGTTTTTGGTGCTCGCTGGTAGCTGCTACTAACTGGGAGTACAGGAACGTGTGCCTCTGACATGCATCTGTGGACATGCATCTCGGCTGAGATGTACTCCTCCACATATGTGTTCCAGGAGAATGGGATAAATAACCTCCATACATTTCCTCCTAGAATCCAGGGCTCAGTAGAGAAAAAAAACACACACACACACACACACACACACACACACACACCATCCTCGGAGGACCAACTTTCTATCAGCTTTGTCCAGACAACACAGAGATGCGTCAATCAAATCCCAGCCACCATCACTGGCTGGACCTGGGAAGATGGATGTGCTCCCCGCTGTGGGAGGTGGTCCGGTGACTGGAGTTTAGGTCAAAGTTCAATTTTGTCCGTGGCTGTGTCAAGCAACCAGTGACCTCGGGGAAATCTCTTCCATTTCACTTTCAACCCAGTTGTCATCTCTGACTTGTTGGGTCAGATCCTTCCTGTCCTCCCACCTGAGACGCAGGTCCCATCCAACCACATCCTCCTCGCCAAAACACGCCTCCCTGGCCTGCCCCAGCCCCGTCTCCCCCTCCAGCTAAGGTAACACCTAGTTATAAACCAAGTGTCAAACGACGGCTTGTCTGAGGGGAGATGCCGTTGCTTGTCCGGACACACCTTTGTCAGGCACCCCGAGGCCGGCCGCCAGGTGGAAGAAGCATTGCCACCGCATTCCTGGTGGTCCAATCACCTGGACTCATGTGGAAGGCATCCTTAAGACAACATACACACCTACGGAGGGATGAATAGGCTGCTTGCTAAATAACGTCTGGAGAAGGATTTCAGCCCCGAGAGAAAGGTATTACATAAACGCAAGTTGAAATAGTCTTAAGACTGATCTACACCCAGCTCTGTAGACACTGCTTCTCCATAAAGATCCTCCGGCTGGAGGCCAAGACTCTGAGTAATCCCTGCAGGGTAATTAACTCTCTCTCCAAACAGATGCTATTGATCCAGATGACATGAGGATGCAAAGACAGGGCGAGCAGAGAGGAGGGCTTAGGCCACGCAGGAACACTGTGTCAAGAGATGAAGAGCACAGACAGACAGCAAGGAAGTCAGACAGAACTGCAACAAGGAGTGGGTCCCACGGAGAAGTCCACAACCTACTTATCAAACACTCAAGAGCCTTTTCCGTGCCTGGCCCCGTGCTGACGCTACACACCGAGGTGAATAGACATAGTCCCTGCCCAGCCAGAGTTCACACTCTGGTGCCTTGCTGTTTACGCTCTGCTCAGTACCCAGATCACCCGGCTGCCAGTTAGAAAGCGAGATTCCAGTCCCCACCTCCCACACCCGCTGGATTTGAGGTCCAAGGATGAGGCCTGGGTACCTTTGTGTTTCACAGGTGTCTCTGATGAGCCGAAGATTAACGAAGTCCATTACATCCATCTGCCTCTCCCACACCGGTCCCTGACTGACAACCACGGCCTGTATTCCATCTGCAAAACAGAGCCAATACAGCAGTGCTGGCCAATCCCAGCTACATTGTCGCCATGCTGCACACTCCCACCTCAACACTGTGGGAACCTTCTGTGGCTGCCTGTTCTCCCCAGCACAGCTCTCTGGCTACTGTGTGCTTCACTGGATCTTTCCTGTTTGTTGCATGGTATGGATGTGCCACAGGTTAACACCCACCACAGGAGACCTGAATTGTGTGTGTGTGGGGGGGGGGGGGGGGGCGGGTTGGGGAGAAGGACTGGGAGAGTAGTCTGACTTGGGTTAGGATGAAAACATTGGTAGTAAAACAATTAAACATCTGATGAGTCTGAGAACAATTTTCTCTTTGGCCAGAAGTAATTATTTGTGCAACTACTGAGGAAAGTGAAGGCCGCTTAACTTATTTCTCATAAACAATGGCTGAAGGCCCATCTCAATCTTATACCTTCTTTGGTTCCCAGTGCTTAAAATGGTGCAATGAGCAGAACCAATAAGCATTTGTTAAATTAATACCTAGATAGGCAGATAGATAGAAATATCCCTTCAAATTATCCCATTAGCCTAGCTGGCGTTGCTCACTGGTTGAGTATCTACCCATGAACCAAGAGATCACATTCCCATTCCAGGTCAGGGCACAGCCCAGGTTGCAGGCTTGGTCCCCCAGCGTGGGATGTGCAGAAGTCGGCCAACCAATGATTTTCTCTCATTGATGTATCTCTCTTTCTCGCCTCTCTCTCTTCCCCTCCCCCTTTCTATCTAAAATCAATAAAAACATTTTTTAAATATTCAACTGAAAAAAAGTTCCTACCTAGTTCAGAAGCAATTGCTAAGTAAACACTTTAATTTTTTCTGTAACAAACTGTTTGAATTATTCAAGCATATTCGCTTCGTGGCCTTAAATCATTTTTTTGGAAAAAAATAAGTGAGCTATAAATCAACATGTAAATAAACAAAATAAATTCCTGAAACTTTCTCATCACTGCATCCCATAAAGAACTTTTACTCAGTGTTTTTTTTGTGTGTGTGTTTTGTTTGTTTGTTTTAGAAACTAAAGACTTTGTTCACCTTCTGCAAGAAGCAGATGACCCAATAAGAGGCAGAGTTCTTTCTTCCACATCTGTCCCTTAGGCTCTGGCCATCCTTCCTTCTGCAGTTAAGCAGCTGTCTGTGCCAGTGGTTTGTAAAAACATCTCCTAATGATTTTGTATTTCCTCCAAAATACAATTATATCACACGGAAATGGTAAGGAAAAGAGCATCCAAACTTGTTGGGGAGAAAAATGGATGTCTGGCACAATGCGCGGCACATACTCTCTTTACCTTGAACTTGGGCAGGGCTACAGATGTTCAGAGTGCACGTGAAGTCTTTAGTGATTTAAAAAAAATATATTTTATTGATTTTTTACAGAGAGGAAAGGAGAGGGATAGAAAGCTAGAAACATCGATGAGAGAGAAACATCGACCAGCCGCCTCCTGCATACCCCTCACCGGGGATGTGCCCACAACCAATGTACATGCCTTTGACCGGAATCGAACCTGGGACCTTTCAGTCTGCAGACCAACGTTCTAGCCACTGAGCCAAACCAGTCTCAGCTTTAGTGACTTTGTATTTGAAAGCCTCGCATTATTGGAAAAGTTACATCTTGAGCTCTGGTGTGGTTTGGCTTTGAGTTGGTTGAACCTGTGATAAACGGATAGGCAAAAACGAAGCTCTGGCAGCGCTGGCCGTGGGGCTGGCCTTGCATTCCGGTGAAGCCGTGCCTCGCCGTTCCCGAGAAACGGTCAGTAACATCGTGTCATCCCTCGGTTCCGTGACGCCAGGGCCCGTTCAGGAACCAGAGAGGTGGCCGTCTCACTGGTTCCGTCTCCTCGTCCCTCGCCGCTACACTTGTAGAAAGAAATGCACTTGAGGTCACTTTGTGTTCACGGCACAGCGATAGCATGTGGCCAGCGGAACGAGGAGCAAACAGTCCTGCCCCACGGCGATCCGAGCCGCGCAGCCGTGGGGCCTCCTGACCCCGGCGAGCGGGAGGGACGCGGCCCCTGAGGCTCCTGCCGCCGCCAGGCCGGCCGCTTCGCATCGGGTTCAGCGAGGCCGCTCTCCCGATTTCACAATGTTCCTCCTGGCGCTCCGTGCTGCTGGAGGCCGTCCAGAGCGCGTCTCAGAAGACCAGCGAGCTGCCAACGAAGAGCCGAAAGCTGTGTCTGTTGGACAAAGAGGAACGAGCGTGTCCCCGCGCCAAGGTCCAGGCCGTCCTCGCTCACTCGGAGGCCGCGCGGGTGCCATGTCCTCGCGCAGGACCAGCCTGACATGCTGGACGTTTATTCCGCTGGATGCGCTCCTCGTTCCTCATCCTCACGCTGCACACCGGCCTTCGGAGGCAGGGTCCAGACTCGCCCACCCTGGCCACATGTAGATGCCCCCCAGCATGTGTTTCTGCTCAGGCCGTTATTCTGTAAAACCAGTGCCCACGGCCAGGCTCCGTCTGCCCACGAAGCCCCAGGCCCCCAGGCCCGCCCAGGGCTCCCTCACTCCCCGCTATCACCAGCTGGCCAGCCCCACTCACGTCCACATCAGCATCCCATCAGCACAGCGCCCATAACTATGTCCCTTAAACTCCCCTCAGATTACTCCATCCCTTCCTCCTCACCGCCACTATCCTCTGTGGGGCACTCCCCATTTCTTCCCGGGGCGACCGCAGACCCCCTAGTCTCCGACTGGCCTTGTTCAGTCTGTCCCCCGCCCCCGGTGCTACCAGGTTCCTCCCGAAAGGAAAAGCCAGCCATGTGACCCTGTTCACGAGTGTCTTGTCTTCGGTACACGAAACCCCAAGCGTCTTCAGACCCGTCTTCCCTGCCCCATCATGGCCCCGGCGACGGGAATGCGAGTGAGCTCAGGCTGCCCTTTCTTCTAACAGCTCCTCCTCCCAGTCAGACCCCCCTGCTCTGAGCTGCAGCGGAGGGCATCGTCTCCTCGGAACACGGCCCTCCCGTCAGGCGGCAGGAAGCGCCCCCCCTCCGCACCCCCGGAGGGATCACTGTCACCCAGACACTCACACCACTGAGCAAGTCCGGCCGCCAGCAGGGCTGGGTGCGGAGACGCCATGGTGAGCGACACCGACGGTGCCTCTGCCTCTGAGCAGCTTAGCTCCGGGGCGGGGGGGGGGGGGGGGGGGGGGGACACACAGGTAATAAACGCCTCAGCTCAGCTCAGTGGCGCTACCTGCATTTGTTCGCATGTCCGTCTCAATATCGTGTCTTTAACCCACGAGCCTGATTGTGTCGGGAAGCCGGGAACTAGGACCCCTGCGCCTCTGTGTCCTGCCTCCCGCTGGGAGGAGGAGAAACACTTGGAGATGGCGGTAACTGAGTGACTGAGCCTACAGCTGGGGCCGCTGCTCTCTTGGGCGCCTCCTGCACAAACCCCAGGCCAGGGAGGAGCCTGCAACTGAAGTACATGCCCTTGACCGGAATCGAACCCGAGACCCTTTGGTCTGCAGGCTGATGCTCTATCCTGAGCCAAACTAGCTAGAGCTTTCTTCCTTTCTTCCTTTCTTCCTTTCTTCCTTTCTTCCTTCCTTCCCTCCCCCCCCCCCACTGATTTATTTTAGAGAGAAAGGAAAGGAGAGAGAGAGAGAGAGAGAGAGAGAGAGAGAGAGAGAGAGAGAGAGACTAGTTTGTTATTCCACTGATTCATGCAGCCATGGGTTGACCTGCCAGGTATGGAACCCACAGCCCTGGTGTATCGGGACAACACTCTAACCAGCTGAGCCACCTGCCAGGGCTTTTCGCTGGGATTTTGCGTTTCTCCTCTGAGGTGGACACCTCGTCTCCCTGACACGTTTACACCGTGGCTGTGGCTTTCACCACTACTTTAAAGACAGGTGTCTGGAAGGGTCCTTTAAGGTCTCTGTGTTATGTATTTGCAGATCACTCAGCATCTGGGCTTGAAAGTAGGGGGTGGGGTGCACTCTGATGACAAGAAAACTCTTGTTTCAAGAACATGGATTAGTTGCTCTAAACTGGCCCCAGAAGCTGGGTGGCTGCATGGTTCTGGGAGCAGGCATCAAATAGTGGGTGATATTCTGTACTAAAGGATGCCTCCCAGATACAGCTGTAACAGCTCGTGGGCGTGTCTGCCTGGGAGTCTCGCTGGGTCTTCGGGGCACCCCAAGTGACAGACGATGGAGCATCTTTGCCCGGGAGGATGGAGGGAGCAGCAAACCGGAGCTCCTCCTGCCTGGCCTTCAGGAGCGGGAAGGCAGGCCTTGCTCTGAGACGTGGCGAAAAGGCAGGTGTCCCAGAAACCTCCTCCAAAGGTCGTGGTGACCTTCGGCAGGCCGAGTGAGTCATCCCGCCCGAGGCGCCACAGAGACGCAGGCGGCCTGTGGTGCTGGGAGCATCTCTCTGACCAGCCGGGACACCCAGGGCACAGCACCCTGCCGCCCCTGTGGGCTCTGCCAGGAGTCAGGCCAGGAGGTCGCCGGAGTAGCCACAGAGCCCCTGCGGCTGTCTCAGCCTCTGAACATACACCCACGCCGCAGTGACTGGCCACTGTCGGCCCTGGCTTCCACCTTTGAGCTTGCTCCTGCCTGTTGGGAGCGCCCTTCTACTTTACCAGCTCTGCCTGCGAGAAGCATCCACACACAGCCTCCGGCGCCGAGCCGGCAGGGTCTGAAGGCCACGCCGGGGCTCAGTCTCCCCCAGGCCAAAGCCAGCAGCCTACGTGCTCTGCCGGTTAACCTGGAAGCCAAAGTTGCCACCAAGCTCCAGGGCCAGCACCTGCCCAGACACAGAGAGCATCCAAACGGACAGAGCAGGGCTGTGTGCGCGCCGCTGGGAGGTGACGGCGAGGGGAGGGTGGCCCTGCGCTGGCCCTGCCAGGGCTGAGGACACAACTGGTTTCTACCGAGCATGGCCTGGCCGGAGGGCAGGCACATTCTGGGCTGTCCTGGCCCCTCCGCATGGCTCGCCCTGGGAGAGGGCACAAGCTGACCACAGGGCACCGACTCCTCACGGGAGCCTGCTCCCAGCAGTCCTCACCCAGACACGGAGGCTGCAACTCAGTGAGCCCCGCTGGGGGTGTCGCTGACGGTGAGTGGGTGGGCATCACGCAGTTGTGCCCCCAGGCCCTCAGAGGTGGCACTCACATTCTCCTCCAGCACAGAGGGCCTGGCGTTCCCGCCCGCCTCCGGCCTGCATGGCTGTCCGCAGCCCCGAGTGCGCCGGCAATGCGCTGTGCGCCCACACATCTGTGCCCCGTCCCCACGCCCACCGCGGCCCGGGCGCCGTGCTTGCGGTGTTTATTTGGTCGGCAGCTGGTTTTGAGGGACCAGCAGGCCTGGGTGATCTGCATGAGGCTCTTTGTTCAGAGGCAGAGACAGAGCCGGCAACACAGGGAGGGCCTTTCCAAGCCCCAGGCCAGCGTAGGGACGGCTCCCAAGTCCCTGTGAGCCCCTTGTTTTTCATCGAGCCGATTGCTCTGACGAATGAGAAAAAGGTAAGCTGGGGGCTGTTTTCACAGCTGGAGGCGATCCTCACGTGCTTTCCCCAAGCTCTAGCTCAGTCACTGGGAAGCCAGTGTGTGAACTACGTCTGGGACAATACGCTCATGTGATGCTGTGACGTGCGTGTGCCGTCACCGCATGTGAGGGTTTGATTTCAGCAGCGTCGCATACCCAGCCTAGGGAAACTTGACCTCATGGTGTCCGTGTCTCCTCGCTGCCTGTGAACCCGGTGAGACAAGGTGCGTGACGGAGGGGAGGAGGCTGAGAGCCGTTTTCTAGTTCGAGGAAACCCCATTTCCCCCAGCAGCAGGGCTCAGTGGGCCCCCCGTCTGCCTCGCCCGTGACCCTCTCCGTCGTTCCCAGCCTGTGCTTCCATCCGCAGAAGGCGCTCAGCCATGGGACAGCCGGAGCCGTGCCTGCCCGTGGCTTCCAAGTCCTTCAGCCGCTTCCTGGGAGCTGTGTCCGCTCCGGGTCACGGCTCATTTCAGCGCTGGGGGCGAGGACGGCACAGCCAAGCATGTCCCTCCGTGTCCACTTGGAGGGCAGCGGGCCTGTGCCCTCCCTCCCTCCCTCTCTCCCTCGGTCACACCTCGAGCCCTGGTGAGCAGGCCCAGGTGACTCAGGCCAGGCACTCACGTCACCACCAAGTTCAGGTGCAGGAACCCGGCCAAATTCCAACCCGTGGAGATTTCTCACCTTTGGCAGCTCCTGGCAAGTTTGGCCGATGGTGGTTTTTAACCAAACCCCAAGCAGGTAAGTTTTCATCGGGTTCTAGTTTCACTGTATAATCTCTTTTTGTTTAGACAAGCAACACGTGATGTAAGAAGGGAAAAAAAAAAACACTACACTACATTTTGACTAAAATGAGCTTGGACCTTGTCTATATAAGGCAAGCACTTTCAAACATAATATATTTATAACTCCCCCCCCCCCCGCCCCCGCCCTCACTCCCAGCCTGAACCCCATGTTGGCTCACACACAGCTCGGACAGAGTAAAAATGGAAGAGAAGTGTCTGGGAGTGAATAACAGCACAGGGAGAGGGAAGTCTTGGAGTACAAATCAATGTTCTTGGATCCATGTCACATGTCTCCTGGCCGACGGGAGGCCCAGGCTAGGCTGCGGGGAAATGCAGTCCCAAACCGTCACAGCCTGAGGGGCCTCTGACAACCCGCGGTCACTGTGTGCGGCTACACGACAATCAGAAGCTTCATTTCAATATAACTAACGGAGAGGGTCGGCCTGGCCAGGTGGCTCAGTGGGTTGAGTGTCATCTTCCAGGTTTGATCCCCGGTCTGGGCGTGTGCAGAAGGCAGCAGATCAACTCTTCTCTCCCATATCTATCTCTCTCTCTCTCTCTCTCTCTCTCTCTCTCTCTCTCTCTCTTTCCTGTTCTTGGGCAAGGATTCAAGGATTTTTTTTTTAATTTTAGGTAAAAAACAGCAGTTGAAAGTTTCCTCCTGACTGTCCGGTCTTTGTGTCCAGGTGTTGAGAAGATGGAGGACAATTCGTTTGCTCTGAAAATGCTCCCGCCTTTGCCGCAGCAGCAACCTAGGATACTGACATCTCACAAGTCTGAGTGTTTTCTAAACAGACGGAGGATGATGTGGCTCATTTACTAATGAAGGTTTGAAAAGCAAGCCAGACACCATGTGCCACACACGCATCCCGGCCAACCGTGCCTACGGGTGTGCAAACAGAACAGGCTGCAAGGCTGAGCCTCTCTCTGCTGCCTGTCCCTGGATGGCGAGGCGATGAACATCCATGCCTTCTGCCTTGTTCCTTCCCGTCTTTTCTGAAACGTTCCCGGTAGCATGGATGACTTCTTCCCTTCGCTTGTAAATACAATAATTTAAAAAAAATGTAAGCACATAAACATTTACCTAAAAAGTATAAAGAAAGAATAAAGTTATTTTGATTTTGCAAAAAACAAAATGAAAAAATATTTGTCAAAATAAGTCATCACTGATGTGGAAAGCTGGTCCTTTCACCTCCATGTGAATTGCACCTGGAATTCAGGGTGCAGCCTCCTGTTGGGGCTACACCACGAGTTCCGATGAGTCGCTCATTCCCACATTTCTGCCGTGTTCCTCAGCATCCTGTAGGTGTGGCCGGGAATGCATACCATGTACCGGTGTCAGCATCTCTCAGCCTCTAAACGTCTGTGTTACTGTCACCGCGGAGGAGCACACCGCTGACCAAATCTCCAACCACAGCCCCGTCCCCACAGGAGATGAGGCACAGTCACTTTCAAGAAGGACAATGGAATTTTTTCTGGTAACGAATGCTGAGAGGGAAATGGCTGACTTGTCCCAACAACTCTAGCAAGCTGTAACCCACAGCATGAGTGGGACAGAGCCAAAAGCTCTCCTACAGCGACACAAATGCCAGAGGCGCCAGCCAACGCGGGCCAGAGGCACCGGCTGCGCGTTCTCGGGGCTCACAATGGGGGCATTGTCTGTGGAAAGCGGGGTGTCTCGAAGGGAAGACAATTTTGTGGGGCTGGTGCTAGAGAGGCCGGGAGGGAGAGGGGCCGGCACCCAGTGAGGGCGAGCCCGTGGCCGCAGGCCTTGTCCAGGGCGTCTATGGAGTCCTTCTAGGAGACTGTGCCATCTCCAGTCCGGATTTCGTTTCCGTGGCAATGACAGTGTAGGTGAGCATGGGGCTTCATGGTGCTGTTTCCTGCTGACACCCCGACAGTCTGCCCCGCTGCCTCCTGGCGTCCAAGCTGAGTCTGCAAAGGCGGCAGTGGCGCGCCGGCCTCTCCCTCTGCCTCATGATGCGTTTCCCTCCATGTCAAGGGCACCAAATGGCCCGTCCATGATCGATTCTCTGGAGCCATCAGCCTCAGGGCCTAACGTGAGGGGCCCCCTCTTCCTTATCAAGATGGCAATAGTGGCCGAGTCCTTCCCGGCTCCCTCCCTGGCCCACGGCCAGGGCAGACGCCTGGTGCAGGGCCCGGGTCTCTCCGACTCCAGGCCGCGGCTCCCGCCTCCTCCACTTCACTGAGTCTTCTCTCTGCCTGCTGGCTGGCCCCGCAGGACAGGCGGGCTCCAGCCATCACCTGGGTACTTGGCCCCGCGCCCAACCTGGTTTTTCCTTCAAACCAGGGAACGGAGGGTTCTTGCTTGTGTGGAGGGAAAAGGTTGATTTCCTGCCAACACCTTCTTCCCCCAGGATGACACCAACGAGAAGGGACAATGAGCAGGCTGCTCCCAGGACCCGGGGCCTGCGAGGCGGGGGACAGATGACCCGTGGGTCTGCACGGGGCTGCTAATGACGGCGGAGGGGTGCAGAGGCATTGGGAATCGCTGACGAGGCAGCCTGCCTCCCAGCCTCCGCAGCAGCTGTCACCCATGGGACCAGCCATCACCATTCGTGGCTCAGTACAAACTTGCACCTGGGACCCAGGCCAACATGGTTTCTGTGGGCTCGCCCAGTTCCAACTTGTAAGGCGTGTCCCCCTCCACTCTACCCCCAACCACACAGCCACACACATGCACACAGACACCTCCCCGCGCCGCCCAGCCCGGGGACACTCATCAATCAGGAGGGAGCGCTCCGCAGACGGCCTCGTCACGCTCGGGGCCGGCTGATGTGTTTAACTCGCTGCCTTTGAAATAGAGCTGCCAGGGGAACACGTTTGAGAAAAAGTGCGCGGTCACGTGGTGTGGAGCAGCCCCGGATGTGAGGTGCAGCGTAGGGAATGCAGCCAGTGACGGGGAGAAGCGTGACAGTGCCAGGGGGAACTAGACGCATAAGTTACAGGGATGCCTGTCCCCGTGCTGGCCACCTGAGACCCACATAATATTGCCTGTCAGCTGTAATAGGGGGGAGTTTAATTAAAGAAGAGGAGAAAGAGAATGCTGGCTTCCACATTTCCCCACAAGTTAGCACTCTGGAGAGAGGAAGCTCAGAGTCTGAGTCCTGGAACAGAGCACTAGGGTGGGGGCGTTTTGTAAGAACGGGAGGACTTGGGTGGTCAGGGCAGGATCTCGGCAGCTGAGAGGCAGGGAAAAGCATCATGGGAGGCCTAGGAACGGGGACTGCTGGGCGGGCCAGCGAGTGCTGAGAGACCATGGAAGGCTCCGGCCAGCCACCACCAGTGTCGGTGACAAGGGAGACGGAGGGCTTTGGGGCACAGAGTCCCATCTCCAGCAGACAGAGGGCAGGAAGGACTAAGAGCCAGCCCCGGCCCCCATCCCCTGGCCCCCGGCCCCCGGCCCCGCCCTGAAGACGCTGGCGCCTGTTCAGCAGGCCCTGCTACCGAGGACGGGCTAATCGGGGAGATGGACCCTGAACGCTGGCGTGAGAGTATCTGAGCTGATTCCTCTTACCCGGGGCCAGCCCACTCCTACCCAGGCCTCCACGAGGGCCGCCTGGGGCTTTGGGACGGTAAGGGTGTCACCACGTCTGCTCTGGAGAGCGGCCACAGGCACTGACAACAGATGAGGGACTAGGTGTGCTTGTGCTGCTGTAAACTTTATCTGCAAAGTGGGCCCGATGCGGCCTGCAGGCCACAGCTGTTTCACACCTGTCAGCTCAGTCACAGAGGAGGGCCGTGAGGATGGAAGCCACGTCTAGTATGAAGAATGGCAGGACAGCCTGGCCCGTGTGGCTCAGTGGTTGAGCATCGACCTATGAACCAGGAGGTCATGGTTCGATTCCTGGTCAGGGAACATGCCTGTGTTTCAGGCTCAGTCCTCACTAGCGGGTGTGCAAGAGGCAGCCGATCAGTGTTTCAGTGTTTTCTCTCTCATCATTGACGTTTCCATCTCTCCCTCTCTCTTCCTCTCTGAAATCAATAAAATATATTTTGAAAAAGAATATCAAAACAACAAGCATATCCTGGTTCCTTGATGACATTCTGAGCACTGACATTGGACAGGTGACCCCCGACCCCCGCTGAGTCTTAAAACTCCACCTCTGTGGCCCCGGTCTGGCTACAGGCGGCTGAACAGCTCCTAAGCGCCAGGCGCACGCACAGCTCCCTCCCTCCTCCGTCCCGGGCGTGGCCTGGGGTGGGTGCCTCCTGGGCCTCCCTCGGAGGCCATCCGACGTGTGTGTGTTTGCCGCTTCTCTCCACGCATGAGGAGCCCTGGAGTTCTGTGTTGAGAAAACATTTGACAAGAGAAGCCTCCATCCTCTGACTTGACAAGCCACGAGATGGCACCTGGGAACTCGGTGTCAGGGTCACAGGCAATTCACAGGTGATTAGTCACTTGTCATAAACATCCCGAACCAGACTGAGGATGTCAGTGCCTCCGAGAGGAATGCAGGCCGGGCCAGCGCCCCTCTGACAGGTCTCTGAGCCCGAAGCCCCCGAGGAAACGGAGAATTCTGTTCTCCCCCTCCCCTGCCTCTCAGTGACCATTGGACCTGGACTAGTGACGGCAGGAGCAGGGCTCCAAGGTCACCGCACCGGAAACGGTCTCCACGACCCACCTCCGCTCTGCTCGCTGTGAGGCCCCAGCAGCTCAGGGACAGGAAGAGGAGCAGCAATGCTGCTGAAAGCCGCACTGAGGAGAGAGGGGGGCGGGGGGGCCTTCAGGAAAGATACCTAATTCCACACCGAAAAGCCTCCTCCTAAGAGCTTTTCCCAGGCATGGACTTCAGTTTACCTTCTGTAACATGGGATCGTACCGTGTCTGATAGACCACGCTCTGATGTTCCTTTTTTGTCCGTTTCTTTTTCATATATTTGTATTGATGTCAGAGAGGAAGGGAGAGGGAGAGAGAGAGACATCGGTGATGAAAGAGAATCACCGGCTGCCCCCTGCACGCCTCCCACTGGGGATTGAGCCTGCAACCCGGGCCTGTGCCCTTGACCGGAATCCAATGCCCGCGACCTCCTGGTTCGTAGGTTGACACTCAACCACTGAGCCATGTCCGCCGGGCGAGGCTCTGATGTTCCGGAGAAAAACACCCCATCGATGGCCGGGAGCATCCCCCGTCACGAGGGCCCAGCGTGCACACCCACCATGCGGCGCCTGAGCTCTGTCTTTGAAAAGCAGGAGAGGAAGCTCACAGAATGGCTGGGGGAGGCCAAGGTCTGCCTGGAGCCAGCGGTGAGCACTGCCCGGGTTTGGGATGGCCCCTCAGGACGCGCTGGCCTGGAGGCGGCGTGGCGGCGGGCGCTGGAAACACGTGTGACTTCTCGGGTGCACCTGAGCCCTGGGCCCCGCTCCCCAACAAGCGCCAGCTTGATATGTCAGAGGCACTTTTTTCCTTCCTGCGACTCAGACAGGTTTTCTCCGTCTTAGCGGAGCGGCGAGACGAGGTAATCCACATAAGCAGCTGCTGCAACGTGATCTTCCCTAACACTTTCGTGTGGCGCTGGCACCGCCGGGCTCGGGCTGCGCTGGGAGCAGGCGGATGTGAGGGTTTGCTGCCAGCAGCTCTGGCTCACCTGCCTCGGAGGGAGGGTCCGCGCCCAAGAGGCCACGCCAGGCTGGAGACCCGAAGCGGCTGGCGAGGCGGCGTTCTCTAAGCCGGACCCTATGCACCTAAGAAAAACACAAAGCCACCCTCGCCCAGCTGGCGTGGCTCCGTGGTTGAGCTTTGGCCTAGGAACCAGGTCACGATTTGATTCCCTGTCAGGGCACATGCCGGGTGCGGGCTGGGCCCCAATGGGGGGCATGCAGGAGGCAGCCGATCGACGTTTCTTTTTTTTTTCTTTTTTAAATATATTTTTATTGATTTTTTTTTTTTTTTTACAGAGAGGAAGGGAGAGAGATAGAGAGCCAGAAACGTCGATGAGAGAGAAACATCGACCAGCTGTCTCTTGCACACCCCCTACCGGGGATGTGCCCGCAGCCAACGTACATGCCCCCGACCGGAATCGAACCTGGGACCTTTTAGTCTGCAGACCGACGCTCTACCACTGAGCCAAACCGGTTTCAGCCCCATCGACGTTTCTATCTCACTCTCCCTTCTCCCTCTTCCTTCCTCTCTCCCTAAAAGTCAATAAAGACATACCTTCTAAAAAGGCAAGGCCTCATTCCTCCGGCACTCCCCCTCCAGAGCCCTGCCTGGGCTGGCTGTGACCTTCAACCTTCGTGACTGTGGGCCTGTGGCTTCCCTCCCCGCTGGGGCAGGAAGTACCGCTGCCGAGTCTCTGTCTCACAATCCGCTTCCCGGCGCCCCCATCTCGCCACAACCCCTCCCAGAGCCCGGCCGGCCAGGCCTGCTCTGGTCCGGGGGACGGAGCCCACTCGGCCTCCTGGGCTCCCAGGACACCCTCACTCCCCAGGACAGGCGCCTCCACCAGACACTGGCGTTTCCCAGGCTGGACTCCGCGGTAGCAGGAAGCTCCTCTGGGAGACCCATCTGTGGGTAAAGTGGGCGAGCTCCGTGTGCAGGACACCCTCAGTCCAGGGCTGGCCGCGGAGGAGGCGGCTGGGAGGCAGGCCTTCCTGGGGCTTTGGCCAGGACCCCGCTTCCGTCCCGGCTTGCCTCTGGGGCGGAGGTCTCCCAGAGGAGCTTGGTTGGGGTCCTCTTGCTCCACAGGCTCCAAACTGCCTTTCAGAGCCATTTCCTCCCGAACCAAGTCCACCAGGCTGCTGGCGTCCTCTGGAGCCTCGTGCGGACACAGCCTGGAGACGGAGTCACAGACGTCTCTTGGCTAATTTTGCATGTAGCCCTTGTCCCTGCGTTGTGGGGCCAGCCCAGGTGCTGCGGGGACAGCCCAGGTGCCTATAGGGCCAGCCCAGGTGCCTACAGGGCCAGCCCAGGTGCCTACAGGGCCAGCCCAGGTGCTGTGGGGCCAGCCCAGGTGCTGGGGGCCAGCCCAGGTGCTGGGGGCCAGCCCAGGTGCCTACAGGGCCAGCCCAGGTGCCTACAGGGCCAGCCTAGGTGCCTACAGGGCCAGCCCAGGTGCCTACAGGGCCAGCCCAGGTGCTGCGGGGCCAGCCAGGTGCCTACAGGGCCAGCCCAGGTGCCTACAGGGCCAGCCCAGGTGCTGGGGGCCAGCCCAGGTGCTGGGGGCCAGCCCAGGTGCTGGGGGCCAGCCCAGGTGCCTACAGGGCCAGCCCAGGTGCTGGGGGCCAGCCCAGGTGCTGGGGGGCCAGCCCAGGTGCCTACAGGGACAGCCCAGGTGCCTACAGGGCCAGCCCAGGTGCTGGGGGCCAGCCCAGGTGCTGGGGGCCAGCCCAGGTGCTGGAGGGCCAGCACAGGTACCTACAGGGCCAGCCCAGGTGCTGGGGCTGTGGGACTGGGCTCAGAGGAGGGCATTTGCCCAGGTCACGAGTGATGCCGTGGCAGAAGCGGGCCAGCTGTGCCCCATTCCGTGTGCCTTCCTCTGCCACCTGGTGCCCACAGCAGGGCCTCCCGGTCTCAGGCAGGGCCTGGAGGAGCCAGTCCCTGGGGCAGAGCCTCCGCGGCTTTGTCCTAAGGGACTCCCCATGCGGGCGGCCAGCAGGACTGGCTTTCCCAGAATCCTGTTGGAAGCCTGGCGACGCAGGCTCTCGGCACCCAAGCCGGGAAGGCTAGTTCACAGTCCGGTTTGGAGCCAGGACTCTGCACTGTCACAGCGTCCAGGTGCCGGAGTCATGGCTCCCAGGTCACACTGGGAAATCTACTGAGCAGAGAGGGACACGGGAGGCCACGCTGGTGCAGGATCCTCGCCCAGAGTGTCCACAGCATGCTCTGCAGGGAGGAGTGCCGGGAGGTGCTCGGTGCTCTCAGAGATGCACGGCCTCCCCGCCTCCTGCGCCGAGTCCACACAGCACACCCTCCCCGGGCGGAGCAGGGGAAAAAAGGAAAACAGGCCCAGAAGCAGCCGCGCCTGTTCTAACAGCAAGTGATGGTTACAGTTTGGGAAATGTAACAGACCAAGAGAGAAAGACATTCGTTTGACTGAACTTTGGCTAAAAAGATTTCTTCTTCTTTAAAAAAAAAAAAAAAAAAAAAAAAAAAAAAAAAAAATATATATATATATATATATATATATATATATATATATATATATATATATTTGTATTGATTTCACAGAGGAAGGGAGAAGGAGAGTGAGAAACATCGATGAGAGAGAATCACTGATCCACTCCCTACTAAGGACGGACCTCACAACCGAGCACAGGCTCTGGCTGGGAATCAAACCATGATCTCCTGGTTCATAGGTCGATGCTCAACACTGAGCCACGTCAGCCAGACTAAAGGGATTTCCCCAAATTCTAAGGTGAAGACGTTATTTTGTCAGCATCACCCACTTAAGAACCTCATTTTCTTAAGTGTTATGCCTTCCTGGGTTCAGCCGGTGCTGGGGGAGGACTTATGGAGCTCACACTACTTTCCCCGAACAACAGGGTTTCACAAAGCTGTCCAGGCCACGCCGACGTGCCTGCAGGCCCCGGGCAGGCAGGCTTCAGGCTCTCCATAGCGTCCCAGGGACAGGGCCTGGGTGCAGAGACTGCATGTGCCGTGCGAGGACCTAACACACAGGCTCACGACGGGTCCTGGAGGGCCACCCACCTGCCATCTGCCAGCTTCCCATCGGCCCACAGGCTGCGCCGGCTCCAGCCAAAACCAACACGGGTCATGGGAGTCACCCACTTCTAAACCCGGACGTATTTCTCCAAACACCTGTGGGATGTTCTCAGAAAACCGAAAGCCAAGGCTTCCACGACAGATTGATTCTCAGACAGTGGAAGAGAAAGGAAGGCACCTCGCAGGTGGAGGAAAGACGGCCCGCAGAGAAGCCTCCGGCAGGGAGACTGTTGGGCCTATGAGTTTAAATCCACAGACGGGAAGTCTGCCTGAGTTTCCCAGCTTCTCCCAGCGTCCGCCTCCTCCGCGTTTAGGCGCTAATTGGTCCGTCTTCTGTTTTATTGGAGCGAACGTCGCTCCAGTCACTATTTTTAACTGTTTTCGCCTCGCGGCTCCTCCCCCGCCATGTGCTCCCGCACCCGGGAATTATGCCTGCTCTCCCACGTCTCATTATCGCGCATTCCTGCCGCGTCCGCAGCTGCCGGCGACGTGCCTGCCGCGGCTTTGTTTGGTGCCAAATCGCTGTTTTTTCTAACACTTCAAAAACACATGGCATTTTTTTTATGGGCACAAGTATCTTCACTTCTGTCAAATAAAAAAAAAAAATTGATTCATAAGGAAAACATTTTAAGTATGTAGGTGTTTTTAATGAGTGGCTCCTTAAAAAAAAGGAGTATGTCTGAGCAGAGAATGGAAGTGGAATGTGCAGACATTTGCTTCTGAGGGAGCAGGCAAGCCCCCCGGGGACCTTCCATCAGCTGGTTCCACCTTCCGTGTGAGCACTGAGTCCTCGACCATCAGATCCTGGGCCCCACACAGGGAGCAGCTCCCTTCGCTCGCTCAGGCCGTCTCTGCCTGAAGCGCAAAGGTCACACTGGCCCATGGGGGCATCTGTCCTGCTCAGGCCAGATCCCGTCGGTCTCTGAGGCCGGGCTAGTGACGAGATTCAAGCACAAGACCAAGGGTGGTCTGACAGTGATCTGGCCTCACTGGTGAGTTCTGGAGAGAGAGTGGCTGCTGTCTGCGTCTTTTTATTTAAAGTATAAATATGTACTTTTTAATTGATTTCAGAGCAGGAGGGAGAGGGAGAGAGAGATAGGAACATTAATGATGAGAGAGAATCATGGATCGGCTGCCTCCTGCACACCCCACACTGGGGATCCAGCCCGAAACCCGGGCCTGTGCCCTGGCCGGGAATCGAACCGTGGACTCCAGGTTCATAGGCTGATGCCTAAGCACTGAGGCACTTGGCCCGGCTGCTTTCTGCCTCTTAATTCTGACCCTTCTCTTCGCGTGAATGTAATGTGGACAGTTAATTATGGCGTCACAATCCTGCCACGGTCACAAGGCCTGGGAATGGAGCAGGTGGCGCTCCACCCAGGTCTCCTCGGAGTCCTCCCCATGTTGGTGCCCATTCCCCTGGGGTGCCCTGACTTCCCACGGCCATCGCCCTCAGAGGGGACTCGCCCTCAGGCCTCCTGGGTCCCTGGCCCGCAGGCCTGGGGGGTCAGAGGGTCGGGGCCTGGGCGGACAAGGAGCAGAGGAGACGAGGTGGCCCTTCCCAGGGGACAGGGCAGGCAGTGCCCAGGCCCGTTCATGGCGACTAACAACCAGCGCCCCTGGCGGGAAAGGCCGTGGCGTTGACGGGACTTTGGCGGAGCGGGTCTTGGCTGGGCCTCCTCCCCTCCGTGCTGCTCCAGGCCCCTGGGTTTCGCAGGGACACGTCCTGGAAGACAGGGCGGCGGGATGTGCCTCGGGCTCTGCTCCTGGGAAGCCCAACTAGTGCACCTGGTGAGGCCCTCAGCGCAGGAGCTCACGGGTGGCAAAGGCCAGGCCCTGAGCCCAGAATCAGCAGGTCCCAGCCGAGGCCCGGCTGGTGTCAGCGAGGTGACTGACCCGCCGCCTCCCGCCGCGAGGAGGCTGCGCCCACCACAGTGCGTCCCGGCCTCGGCCTCCGTTTCCCGGAGGCCGCTGTTCCCACCCACTCGTGGTTTCCGGCCAGCCTCGCCGCCACGATGGCCGGACGACACAGACAGTGAGAGGTGGACGCAGCTAACTCAAGACTGAAGTGTTTACTTCCGATGGAGCTCCCAGAAAGGACAGGTGCGGACTCCATTCCAGTGATCCCAGGGCTGCTCTCGCAACGGACAGGTGGCAGATGTCCCCTCCTCCCCTCTCTCTCTCCTTCCTCTCTGTCCCGTGCGTAACCAACAGTACCAGCCAAGGACGCACTTTGATCCACTGAGCCCACCCGCCCACGCAGAAGCCTGTGTGCCTGCTGTGCAGCACGCCTGTCAATCACACAATCACACACAGGAACAGGAGACCACACAGGAGACCACACAGGACACGGGCCAGAAGGCCCCCGGACGCCCATGCTGATGGGAAGTGAGCACATACCTGGGCATGAGCGCGGCTGGAGTGACGTGCACACAATGCAGAACGTGCCCCCGCCCCTCCGTCCTCCCAGAGCACCTGCTTCTTCCGTGGGACGTGCCGTGCCCCGAACCCAGCCCGGACCAGCCGGCCCCGCCCGGACCTGCCAGCTGTCTGACCGTCCTCCTCAGGGAGCCTCTGCTGCACTGTGAGTGATTGCAGCCGAAAGCAAGGGCTGATGTCTCAGGTCAGGGCTCTGAGACCTAAGACACAACTTCACTTCAGCCTGCCCAGTCCTATTTACCACAAAAGAGGAAGAAAAAGCCAAAGCAAGACAATTTAACAAACAAAACTAAACATATTAGCATACCCAGATACTCAATCACGTGATCGGAATAGGGCTCAACGATCGATTCTGCTTCCTCTCTTCCCTTGGACCCTCTCTCTTTCCCCACCTCCCTCTATTTTATTTCCCTTTATTCATAAAGTACTCCTTTGTTGCTTTGAAATGAAATGACATAGGTGTAGCTAGAGACTAAAGACTACCTACTAAATTATTGGTTCTTCTTCCTCCGTGGTCGGCAAACTGCAGCTCAAGAGCCACATGTGCCTCTTTGGCCCCTGGAGTGTGGCTCTTCCACAAAATACCACGGCCTGGGTGAGTCTATGTTGAAGAAGTGGCGTTAGAAGATGTTCAAGTTTAAAAACTGTGGCTCTCCACGAAAATTTCAATCGTTGTCCTGTTGGTATTTGGCTCTGCGGACTAATGAGTTTGCTAACCACTGTTCTACCTGCTTCTAAATATCATGTTGATTCATTCATGGATTCCACAATTCACATGTGAGTCCTCTGTGCCCGGACCCTGCTAACCAGGATGGGTGGGTATCCGCACACACAGAGGGAAAACATTCTAGATCCCAGCTCCTCAGAAGCTCCCCTCAGCTCTCTCCTGTCTTCCCAAAGGAGAGCTGGTGGGTCTTAAAGAGGTGAGGTCCCCACGGGGAAGGGATGCTGTAGGGTTTGTGCTGGGGTGCAGCAGGATGGCGTGCTTGCTCCGCTGGACCTGGCCCCGGGGCTCATGGCAGACTCTGGAATTCTGAGGGTCATCCTCCGTGGCTATGTCTCGGGCTGAGGTGGTATTACCAAGCAGCTTTGGAAGTCAGAGAAGGGAGCTCTGAAATGCAGATACAAGTGAAGCCGAGGAGGAAGCATGTGGCCTGCGGCGGCAGCGGGCCTGCTGAATTTTCATTGTCTCCTCTGAGGGCTCGTGCTTGCTGACCTTGCGCGGAATCTAATAGTCCCAATGACAAATGTGCCGGGCCTCGGGTCCAAGGATAGCATCGTTAGGAGTCATACGTGCCCAGGACAATATGAGTCTCCCCACGGCGCTGTCACCGTGGCCTTTGATCCTCGATGTATTACTTACTTATTTATTGATTTATAAAAATGAGCTGTCAAGCTCTTCCTAAGAAGTCCAAGGGCACATGAACAGTATGTAGGAAATAGATGACCGCAGAAAATAAACCACAAAGCATAAACCAGATCCCCTCCTGTCCGGGGCACGCTGCCTAGGTGAGCGGGCACATCAGAAACACACTTCCTAGACACACCTCGAATGTCAACAAACACAAACTCTGGAAAGCCCGAAGAAGGAAGTTATATAACCAGGGCTTATCCGAGGCATGATATACATTGCCAAGGCCCCGGTCTGAGCGCTATGGATTTATTTACACTTGGCCCTCCTTCAGAGACCGGCCAGAGACGCTCACCGGAAAGAACGAAGAGCATGATATGTTAGAACCAGCAGGGCCAGAGGTCGTGTCCTTGGCTTTCGGCGTTTAATATCCTTTCAAGCCAATTAAAATAACTTGGTTCCGCAGCGGATGGTCCCAGTAAAGAACCGCTTTGTTCACTGTGAGTGTGGGCTGTGCGGCTCTTTATTAGGACAGCAGTGGGGAGACAAAGGGGAGAGATTTAACTCAGGGCAAAGGCAGGCCGACGTGTCTGGAACTGCCTCAGCGCGAGGGACCCGGGGTGAAGCCCGGTGGGGTGCGCCTTGCCCACCCCTCCAGTGGCGGGGCGCGAGGTGAGCAGCCGCTGCGGCTGGCTTTTCTCTCTGACCTGAAACCTTAGGACACAGAACATCTATTTTTCAATCAGCATTTAATCAGCGTCAAAAGAAGCTAAGCATATGGTGTTCTTCGCTCTTCATTTTTAATCCCCGCGGAGACACAAGGGACTGCATGATTTCCCTGAATAGGACTCCATCTCATCCCGCTAATGACAGTCCCTTGTCCGAAAGCCCATGATCGCTCCCTGGTCTGCCATCGACGGCCAAGTCCCACGGGCTGCTCCGGCCAAAACAAATCAACTCGGGTCCAGAGCCATCCCACTTAGCTGCTGGCACAGAACGACTTACCAGACAATTCCTGAACTCACCGCTTCAATTTGGCTGCGTGCTTCGATGTTTTCGACCAAGAATACCAAAGTCTGCATGCAGTGATTGAATACCCCGAATTCCCTGCAATCAGATGGGCTTTAAAGGGTCAGAGGCTGGTCAGGACTGTCGCCCGTGGAAGGAGCAATGCCTGGGTCACCCTCACATGAGGGAACTGAACGTGGAAGATGGCACAATGGCCCTGCCCCTCTAGGGAGCCCGCCCTGTGGGTGCCCCTGTGGGTGCCCCTCTGGGTGCCCCTGTGGCTCCTGCAGAAGGTCCCCACCTCCTCTGTCCTTCCTCACCGCCAGGCGCTACATGGCGTGGCGTGGCCTCCGCTCAGCATCTAAAGCAGAGCAGCACCTCCCAGGCCTCACCGCCGTTTCCATGGAGCTTTGCCTGCTGTTCTTTCCTGCCTCAGAAGCCAGCAAAGTGACTCCTGAGGTGACTCCGGCCTGGCAGCCCTCAGGGCCCCAGGGGGAGGAGAGCCCGGTGCCCGGGACCCTCTGGCTCCTACACAGAGAACTCGGCTCGAGGTCCCCTTGCTCTCCCGCTGCCATCACTGGGCCGCTCGGTGACACTTGGCAGCACAAATCCAGAGCGACCCGCCTGGGGGCTAAGACAGAGCCCAGGGACAGCGAGTAGAGCCCACGCAGGTTTCATGGCCGAGCCCAGCCTCTCGCAGGTGAGGCTGTTCGGCTAAAGCTGCTGCTCGCGGGGCTGGGCCTGGCTTGCACTATTGGCTCCAGCCCAGGACTGCGGCAGCTGCTTCCTGAAGGCGGATGCTGACAGCTGACCTCGATGGCGGCCATGAGGAACCAGCGAAGCGTCATAGACACAGTGATGGGCCAGGGCATGGCCAGGCCCACAGCCCAGCAACAAGGAAACTAGCAATGGCACCTGTGCAGTAGTCTGGCCCCACACAAGCCGGGAAGGCAGAGACGCAGGCACCGCCCGCCACCCAGCTTCCTCGCCTGTTTCCCTCTGTGGCTCCTCCTGGGACTTGTTTCATGGCTGTGTGTGCCGAGGGGCGGTGAGAGCGCTGGCGGCTCACAAATGCTCCCCGTTCCGAACTCACCCACCTCCGTCCAAGCCTAAGAACCAGGTCAGGACAAAAGGAAAGGAACTGGCGTTTACAAAAACCAGCGCTACGTGAGGCCAGAGCGTGAGCGGGTTTTGTCACCAATTCACAACTGACACTTTTCTGGGGGGCCTATGCCGGGACAGGATCCGGAGTTGAATGCCATAAGACTGGTGGTGAAAGCAACTAAATTCAGAGAATGGAAAAGTTACGCGTACACATTCGTTTTTATTCCCTTGAGTTGAGTCCTTAAATGCAAAGGGAAAGACTGACACGTTTTTACAGAAGCCATGTGTCAAAGCAAAACCAAACCAAACCGAGCACTGTCTGAGAAAAACTAGGACGTGGTTCTTTGGGCAGAAAACGCCGTGAAATGCTGCTGCCATCTTTCTTTACCCAGCATGCGGCTCCAAGCACCAGCGGGAAGCGCTCTGAGGATAAGCCCCTGTGGGAGCATAGAAGGAAAATCCCAGCTGTGCTCCAGCGCTTCCTTTGGGAGCGAGCGGAGCCGATCTGGCGAGGAGAGGTGGCCTCCCAGCCACGACTCCGGGAGTGGCACGCCAGTGCCCGGCCTGGCACCGCGGCCTCCGAGGCCCCCGCGCCTGCCGACCCAGGTGTCGGTGTGGCAGAGATGACAGCGACCCACAATGAATCTCTTTGTCCTGGAAACTGAACCGGAAATCTCAAGACTGTGTTTTCAGTGTTTCTTGGCTTTCATCCTCTCAGAAATCCTGCCACATTTCAGTATTTTCATTCTTGTCCTGGATGAAACCAGAAAGCAGAGAGGCACTTGAGAATTCTGTTTTTAAATAAAAGTAAACATTTCCAAGTGCGTTTTGGTCTCTGTTTAGTATTTTTTTTTTTTTTTTTTTTTTTTTTTGCGACCCAATTACTGCACTTAAATGCTCCACAGATGTCCTATTTCTTTGTGGCACAAGTTTTATTGAACCAAGATGGTTAATATTAATGAGAATGTTAATATGTGTCTGTAAGGTATTTAATAAGCATTTCATGTCATATGTTTCAGTGCTGGGTCAGGACTTGTGCAAATAGCGGTTTGTGTGTTTTATTTTCCATGGCGACTGCCGAGCGCCCCCGGGGAGGACTGGAGTGTCTGGGCACCGAGGGCACGGCGTCTTCTGCTTCTCCCTCCGCGTCTGTGTCAAAGCCGTGCCGATGGCGGCCAGAGCCTCCGAGCCCGCTTGTCACTCAGCAAACGCACTGGTCAGTGGGAAGCTAGGAGCTGTCTTTCAAATGCACCGGTTCTTTCAAATGAAAAAGATGCACCTGAGCCTGAGAGACCAGCGTTGGGAGGGAGGACAGTTCTTGGATTACCTTCCTACTGACACCTTTTTGAGGTTGGAGCTGACTTTTTTCCCCCTTAATATATTTTGTTGATTTCTGAGAGGAAAGGGGAGGAAGAGAGAGCGAGAAACATCGATGAGAGAGAATCATTTATCAGCTGCCTCCTGCACACCCCCCACTGAAGATCGAGCCCGAAACCTGGCCATGTCCCTTGACCAGGAATCGAACCGTGACCTCCTGGTTCATAGGTTCAAGCTCAACCACAGACCCATACCGGCCAGGCTGCATCTGATTTCTAATAGGAACGTCGCCACGGAAGGATCCATGCGACCGAGGAACTGTCATTATGAGGCTGTTCCAACTGACACGGAAGGAGGGGCTCAGTGTGTTCAAGGCAAATGGAGGACAAGGAACCTCTGCAGCCATTGTCCACATGACCTCAGGCCCGCCTGGGGTTTCTCTGTTCTGGTTTCCCCCTCGGGGCTCTGTGAGGGTGAATGCTTGCAGAGTAACCTGAGCAGAGTGGGGTTTGCCTGGGAACCCTGACAGTGCTGTACCTGGTGCTGCGGTGGCCAGCATGAGTGGAGACCGCTGCTGTCGCTGTGAGCAGAGGAGCCCACACCTGAGCCTGCCATGGCCGGGATGAGCTAACACCGACGACTACGGAAGAGCAGGCGCCGTGCTGTGTCACTGTCACGACCCTTCCTCCCTCCCTCCATCTCTCACTGCAGATGGCAGAAGCTCGACTTCTGAACCAGCATCTGGACCGGGTGTGTGTGTGTGGGGGGGGGGGAGGCACACTGATGGTCTTTGTCTGGCTTTCGCAATGCTGCCACCAGCAAACAGACTGGCTCCCATGGCAACGGCACAGGTTGCCACGGTTCAGAAACACCTTCCCGATCACCTAATGGTTACACAAGTAATCTGTGGGTTTTATTTGTCCCCTGCCCAAGATTCTCCCCAGGGATCTACCTGACGGTCTCAAAAGGGACTGTCCCTGTGGGATCTCTGAGAACTCGGCATTGGCAGGTGGGAACGGCAGAAACAGGAGAGAAGGACTAAACTGCACCCGGAGAGAGAAGCATCGCCTGGGCTCCTCGCTGCAGGCTGGGGGTCTCGGGTGTGGCGCCCGGCTCACCCACTCTCTAGGCCAGGGAGCGACTCTTCCTCTCAGAATCGGGCACTCCCTCCAAGGCCCTCCCCACAAGCAGCTGCAAAATGTGCTCTGCCCACTGGGGAGCCCGGCTGGCACAGGCTCATGAACATTGACCTATGAACCTGGAGACCACGGTTCCATTCCCGGACAGGGCATGTGCCTGGGCTGTGGGCCCATCCCTTACAGGGGGCGCGCAGGAGGCACCCGATCGATGATCCCCATCACTGAAGCTTCCATCTCTCTCTCCATCACCCTTCCTCTCTGAAACCAACAAAAATATTTTTTTAAAGAAGAAGAAGTTGAGGAACATAATAGAAAGTTGCTCCAACTAAAATTTAAAAAGTGGTGTGTATGGGGTGAAACGAAACAGAAAGATTAGCATAAAATAGATTCACCTACTGAAGCGAGTGAAGTCAGAGAGGCAGATGGAGAGACTCTGGTTAAAGCCTCGATGTGGAAAACACTGTTATAAAGGAAGACTCTCTCCTATCAGGTTAGTTGATCAAAAGAGGGCAGGCTTCCAGGAAAACTCAGCGGGCACGCGCCTGGAGCAGCTCAGAGACAGGCCGCGGTGACAGTTTCGGGATGTCAGAGGCTCAGCATTGGAGACCAGGCAGAGGCTGGTTTCGCTGTGGCAGAGAGCTTCCGGGTGTTAGCTCCGCCAGCGGCTCTGGTGGAGGGAGCGAGGTGGCGGTGTGGCCCGCACAGTTCCGAATTCCTCAGCACTGACTGTGCCACGCGATCCGCCCGGAACCAAACTGCTCTCATCCGCCTCGCTCTTCCTGTTCCCTTTGACTCCCGAAGACAAATATGCGAGGAATGCTGCTAAAATCCAGTTGGCACTCCATTATCTGAGGCTGCTCTGCGATGCCTAAGTTTTGAAGTATTTGATTTTGTTATACTGAAAACAAAAACTGTGATCAAATCTCAAGGGAATGTTAGGACAACACGAAGATTGCTAAATTGAGGCCTAAAAATAATCACTAGCAGGGTCTTATTTTCGGCCTGCGCTAGGAGCTCAGTGAATGTTTTATTGGAAAGTTATTCAATCTTTCTCAAAACTCTTATAATGATTATGCAAAAGTAATAATGTTACCTGATATTTTGCTAATGGACTGGCTACTAAATATGAGAACTGAAGATATTTCCACATCTCCAGTGCTATTATATATCTCCACGTAATTACTAAAAGGACAGGAGGCATGAGTAATTCCATTAGCCTTTACAAAGTGTCTATACTAATAAACTTTAATATGCATTCCACATACTAATGTTTCACTTCATCAATGACCTATGCACATATATGACCAAACACACCATCATACAAACAAGCACACACACACTCTATCCCCCAGTAACCAGCCCTGAGGCTATATTGGGCTGCAGGGAGAAGAAGGCTCATGCATCATGCACAGAGTATCCTGGAACTCTGACTTAACTCTCTCCGCTTTTTATTGTAGAAAGTTTTAAATGCTGAGGAAAATAGAGAGAAACAATAGTGAGTTCCCATACACACAGGACACAGCTTCAACATGATCAGCTCATGGTTCCTCTCAGCTGACCCGCTTTCCTATCTCCTCTTCCTATTATTCAGAGCAAATCCCAGACCCTATTTCATCCTTGAGTGTTTCAGCATATATCTCCATACAGTGACCATGCTTTAAAAATTAACTCTGTTTAATATCAAATTGCCACCCACGTCCAAATTGTCTAACTGTCCCTCCTTTTAACAATTTGAGTCATTTTTGCAGATGTGCAAGGACATTGCCTGCCTTCTTCCTTTCCTTAGCGTGAGCACCCATCTGGGGTCAGCGGACAGACTATGACGTGGGTCACAGGGCAGTTCCACCTGGATATGAGGCCCCTCCCTTTCCGGTGAAGCCTCTCTGGGTGGAAGGCTCACTCACTGTATGCAGGATCAGTCTCTTCTGGGAGGAACCAGCCCGCATCCCTCTGAAAGCAGGCAGGGAAACCCCACAGGCTCTGGAGAGAGGAGCATCTTCAAGCCGAAAAGCAGTGAGCGTCTGAGAACGCGGCTGCAGGAGGGCCTGCCACCGCAGGGATGTGCGAGGCCAGGCAGGAGCGGGCACAGGCCAGCCGTACCCTCTTCCCAGACCACCTCCAGGTCACTGCACCTTCCTTGGGTGCATCCCACAGCCTCCAAGGGCCTCCCACCGCGGCTGGCTGCTGCTCGGAAGCCACCCGTGCGGAAGCTCTGAGGGCACCCGCAGCTCCTGACAGCGAAGAATGACACTCGGCCGGCGCCGAGCCTGCTGGCCGCGCTCCTCCTCCAGGAGCGGCCCCTGCGTATTAGTTACCGATCAGGAAAGCATCCTCTCCACCGAGGTCTGTCATCGTCACATCCTCACAGCCACCCCCACCACTGTCCTTTGACTGCCCCAGATTCGCACTGCGCACTGCTTCACGTCCCAGGCAGGCCTCAGGCCTCGACGGGAAGACAAGTCTGCCCCGGGGACAACCTGTGTCCGCACATGAGGGCTGTTCTGGTGCTTTGGGTGGTGGGGCGTGCACTGCGGACCCAACCAAATGCAAACCGCGAGGTTCCACAATGCAGCCACAGGGTGGGAAACTCCCTCCACTCACCGTTCAAGCCCTGTGCTTCTGAAGGGATTTGCGGGTAGATTAACACAGTGACCCGTCACAATGAAGCATTCACACACGGACGTCACTGAGAAGGAGACAGATGTCCTGGAACGCAGGCCGTCCCCGCGCTGAAGCACAGCATGGATGTCTCTGCCCCCTGCCCTACCTCTCCCCCCCCCCCCCCGCCCCCCAATCCAGGAAAGGCGGCTTTCTCTCCTGTTTACTTACAAAAATGTGAAGGCTTTGGAATACCTCCAAAGACATTTCTTAGCTTCGAGTAATTAGAAAAGTTTGGCAAAACTGATCAACGTATGTGTGTCTGTTCCAAACACGGATTCCAAGGTAATCAGTCAAAACGTGCTCCTTTCTTCAAGAACATCAGCCACTTCTTGTTTCACTCACGTCCTCACGCACCTGGCCTGGTCAGAACAATAGGATATGTGTGCGGTTTGCACTCGGCATTTCCTCAGCGTCCTCTCACCCTTGGGGGGACAGCCAGATGGCGAGAGATGTGGGTGTCCCCACCTTGGGCGCAGGACGAGGTTTCCTGGGAGAGCTTGGGAACACTCTTTTGGGTCATTTAAACCAAACCAAATCGACAGCTGTGACAACCAGTCATGTAATGCAAATAGCTGATGCCTGTCACCCTTCTCCTGGCTACTGCAGTCCCAGTCATCTTCATTTCCAGGTAATAAGACTACATAAACTCTTCACAATTGTTTAATTTGTCCCGAAATACTTCTGTGCGTGCTAACATGGATCAGCTGCCTTGAACAGCCAGTAGGGACGTGTCCTCAGCGGCCACGGATCCCGTGTCACTCCAACACGCACAGCACGTGGCCCACGTTCCGCTCCCTGCCGATGAAGGACATGCCGGAGCGGCAAAGGCGAGAGGGAGGAAGCAGACATCTTGTGAGGAGCACGGAGCTGTCCCCAAACCGTTTGGCTGGCTTAGGTGGGGCTGGGATGGTGGCAGCGACCAATTTGTAAAGGGCTTTGCCTCAGGAAGGAGTTTTAAGCTTTTATTGTTTTCTTTTTTAACGTTTTAAAACATGTGTTCTTGTTGATTTTTTTTTTTTAAGAAAGGGAGAGGGAGAGAGTATTGGATATTAAAAAGGAGATAATAAGGAAATGAGGTTCAACAATGAGATCCAAAGAAACACCGATGAGAGAGAAACATGGATGGGCTGCCTCCTGCACGCCCCCTGCTGGGAACTGAGCCCGCAGCCCGGGCCTGTGCTGCCTGGGATGGAACCCGCGGCCTCTCGGTTCGCGGGATGACACTCAGCCAATGGAGTCACACCGACGGCTGGAGGAGTTTTAACTCAGTTACGAAGGAAGGAGAGCCCACGCCGGGCTGTTGGTAACACTGGCCAGAACACAGGCGCAGTCCCCAGCGTGACCTGGGCAGCCATGCGGGTGGGGGCGGAGATGGAGCACCGTGTCAGGAAGGTGCTCTGGCAAAACCGGAAAAAGCGGGCCAGTCCGGTCACATCCGGTGCCAGACACAGCCCACTCCACGGTGCGAGCTAGCACCACGCGGTGGCCATAGGCCTGGGAGAGGAGATCCCTTCCTGGGGGGCTCCTATTTCTTTCTTTCTTCTTTTGCTTTTGACTATTAATTTTTTGGAGAGAGGGGGAGAAAGGGAAAGAGAGAGAGGTTTGTTATTCATGCACGCACTGGTTGATTCTTGCATGTGCCTGACGGGGAATTGAGCCCACCACCCTGGGATGATGCTCTAACCAGCTGAGCTACCTGGCCAGGGCGGGATTCCTGTTTCTTAAGATCTGGCTTCCCCTCTCTCACATGCTTCTTGATCTTTGCTCGCAAGACCTTTCGGGTTTCTATCACCTACAGTCCCATTCTGACGTAGGGTTTCCCTGGCAGCTTCTCCTGGGAGGTCTCGGGAGAGCAGGCCCTGGACCCTGCACGCCCGTTTCCATTCCCAGCTTCCTGAGGGCACAGCGGCCAGCACACAGACAAGGAGAGAAACGCAGTCACTCTCCCAAGGGCACCAACTGTGCAGACGCTCCTGGCTGGATCCGCTACCTTCCCCATAGGAAGTGCCCTCCAGCCGGGAAGGAAATCACTGCGCCCGATGGCGCCCTCCCTTGGTGCAACGACCTTCACTGAGACTTTTCTCTTTCACCTAAAGCATATTAGCACACAGAATCTTTGGGCTTCCACACCGACACCAAATCCCACCTTCACATATGCTAAGCTGCACACTGCCCTCTGTCTGAGGAAGTCCCAGATACTAACCGAAGAAGGGTCCTGCCCTGGGTAACCTGGGACTTCTCAGCACCAGCTCTCTCATTTGTAAAACAAAGAAGGGGGAAGAGAAGGAGGAGGAGGAGGAGGAGGAGGAGGAGGAGGAGGAGGAGAAGGAGGAGGAGAAGGAGAGGAGGAAGAGGAGAAGGGTAAGAAGAGGAGGCAGAAGAGGAAGAGGAGGAAGAAGAGAAAGAAGAGGAAGAGGAAGAAGGAGGAGGAGGGGAAGGAGAAAGATGGATATTGACTCTGATCCAATGATAAATGCCCACAGGAAGCGTGAGAGCCTGGTAGCACCTGCCCACCGTGCCCGGCGGGAGGGCCAAGCGCCTATGGGACGTGCAGGGGGCCGCAGAGTTCACCCGAGGGCCCCCCACAGGCTCGCCGAGCCCTGAAAGCAGCAGCCACGTCAGAGGCCAAACCACAGGAGCAGCCGCCTCCGAGCCGGTGCGTGCTTCCACGCTGTGAGGGCGGCAGAGCCCCCCCTAAGCCTCTGTGTTTACTTCCTGTGGCTTCTCTTCTGAGAGACAGCACAGGCCCAGCAGACAAGGCCCCAGGGCCAAGCTATCAGTCTCGCTCTCCTCCCCCCCACTCAGCCCCGGAGCTGGTCACCAGGGTGGCGAGGTGCCCTCACTGCTGCGGAGGAGCCCTCGGTGCCCGAGCAGCACCACATGGAGCAGGTGATTCTGGTAAACACGGAAGCCTGTGGGCCGCTTGTTTGCTCCGCTCCTGCCTCCCTGTGTCCTCTGTTGGAGGGCCCGGGTGAAGCCGAGGTCACCGTCTCGCTGACTCAGTGGACGGCACTGGTCCAGCAGCCGTCTGAGCCACCTGGTGCGCGGGGCGCCGGGCAGGGAGAGCAAAGAGCAGGGACCTCGCAATGACCCTCGACTCCAACCACCGCCTCTAGAATCGGAAGCACCTGCTTGGACAATACAACCTTTCCCGAGGGCCTAACCCCCAAAAGAATGGGGGAGGGGGGCCCGGTGTAAGTCTACGGAAATGGTGAGAAGCTGGTTGTAAGAGGAGCGTGTTGGCTTCTCCAGGCTGCAGGGACTCTGGCCCCCCAGCCAACCTTCCCAGCAGGAAGGGGCGGCGCCGTGCTCCGGAGGCCGGGAGGAGCCGGCCCAGCCAGTCTGCACCCCTTGGCACCGACTCCCCGGCAGAGGCAGGGACACCCCTGCAGGCAGAGCCTTCTCCCCAAGAACATAAAATCGGAACTTTAAAGATGAAGCCAACGATGATGCAACCCAATGCAGAGCAGGGCCTTCAAATGCTGGCGTGGTCACATTCCGGCTCCGCTCGGAGGGCTGAACGCTATAAAGAGAGAGAGCTGGCTCCCTGACGCAAGAGGATGCGGCTGATCAAACACAAGCCCCAAGTCAAGCCTGTTTCCGCTCCCCCCCCCCCCCCCCCCCCGGTGCCAGCTGTGGGGCGACTTCTCGGTCTTTATTGGGGAGATCTTCAGACATTAGACCTTCCCTCACAGTGGTTTCAACAAACCTCCTCTAACAGGCACTGGTGCGGGCTATTAAAAAGGAACAATAAGGAAAGGAGGTTCGGAGCTGAAACCCAAAGAATGTTTGTGTAACTTAAGTTTCATAGACTCGTAAGCGCCGAAGCAAACGCCGTTTGGTAAGCCGCCAGCGCTCACCACCAGCCTCACCTGTGCCCTCCTCTCTCCTGGCTGCTCCGCACGCGCCTCCCGTGGGAAGAGGCCTCTGCTCTCCCTGAGTTCAGGGAGCTCATGCCCCTGGCCTGGCGCACAGCAGACGTGCAGCGAGGTCCCAGCTGACCTGACACCGCAGATGTGAGACGCTTGCCCACGTGCCAGCCGGAACCACTCAGCTGAATGGGGGCCGTTGATAGATTTGATCATTTTGTTGGATCTCTTGAAAATGGAGGTGTTATTTACAGAAAGTCAGTTAGAACTTTGTGATGGTTTTTTTTTGTTAAATGATGTATAACCTAGTTGACCTCCTGGTTAGTGGCATTGATGTCAACAGCCCTCAGTCCTGGAGAACATGGATTTAAATGCCCCTGTCCCAGACCATCACAGATCACTGACTCCTCTGAAACATTTCCATGGATCACCCACATCACACAGACCTATAGATTTACACATATACGTATCTATCTGAAACAAAATCTCACACAATAGGACCTTTACTTGCAATATGAATACATTCAGATATTTTCTGTTGTATGTCCAGTGGGTTCTATGATGTTCTGGAAAGTCACTGGAACTTTAATTAGTGAATATTAAATGTTGCTTTCAGGGGGAAAAAGTTATGTTTCTTTTAGTGTCTGGTCATATTTTCATCAACAGATCAAAGCATAATCTTATTTTATGTTTGTTAGTCCTAACAGACAGCAAACAACACATATTGTCGTCTCCTTAACATTGAACTTGTGGCAGACAGCACTCCGAGCCTGAACAAAGTCTACCCCTGACTCCTCATGCACGCCCGTCACTACCCAGAGCTTCCGCACCCACGTGGGGCCATTGCGACATCGCAGCCACCAGCCAAAATGCAAAAGCCACGGCACCAAGTCCGCTGCAGAAAGGGCCTTGTCAGTGTGAGGGGAAAGGGACAGGGAGAGTGCAGGGGTGGCACTGCCTCGCTCCTCCTCGGCTGCCTCGGCAGGTTCCCCTCGTTGATGCTCTCTGCGAGTCTGCAAACGACTTCCAAAAGCAGCGTCAGTCTTGGGTTTGTGGCTGCAAATACATTTAGGGTGTAAGTGAGTTCACTTATACCCTAATATAGAACCCACAATAATAGGATGTAATGTAAATACATGTATGGACATATAATTGTGTGTGTGTGTGTGTGTGTGTGTGTGTTTCAACAAATAAATGGTTTTTGATTTTACAAGAAAGTAATATTTTCTTTTTTAAATATATTTTATTGATTTTTTACAGAGAGGAAGGGAGAGAGATAGTGAGCTAGAAACGTCGATGAGAGAGAAACATTGACCAATTGCCTCTTGCACACCCCCTACCGGGGATGTGCCCGCAACCAAGGTACATGCTCCTGACCGGAATCAAACCTGGGACCTTTCAGCCAAATCGGTTTCGGCAGAAAGTAATCTTTTCTAATTGCAAAATCCTATAATAAGATAGGCAATGGAATGTTAGGATTGGGACTTGACCGCCATTTTATCTCCATATTGAATCAATGGCAAAAAAAAATTGCCATGAGTGCCAATGCCTCCATACGGGCTCATTAGCTGTGACTACTATGCCACAGGCCTGTTAGCACAGAGGAAGGAAGGGGCCAGGGATGAAGTGACTCTGTAATATTTCCACAACTCTTCCATAAACCTGAAACGATTCTAAAATAAAAACTTATTTTTAAAATGCCCTCCTCAACTATGACAAAAACTTTGAACATGGTACAGGGAGGAAACTGGAAATATTCAGGAGAAACAATAGAGTTTATTTATGAAATTTCCCTGTGGTTTTCTTTCATCCAGAAAATAAAAACAAAGAAAAGTTGGACGTCTTGATTTCTTGTTGAGGCTGATGGTCTAAACTCTGAACTCAAATAGACGCCCGTGCAAAGGCCTCTGGAGAAGCCCCGTGGCTTAGCCAGAAGCCACTTCCCTTCTTTCCGCCTCCAAAGAGGTGCATGAAGCACCAGTTTATGTAGCGGAGTGACTGAGCCAGGCGCTAGAGACACAAGAAGGGACCCTGAGCTCAGGAGCCAGAAGTCATATCCCTGGTCTCAGAAGGAGGACAGACAGACCAGCAGAGGAGCGGACACACCGCAGTGACAAGCCTCAGACAAAGGTCACGCTGGACCTGAATCCGTGTGACAGAAGTCAGAAAGCAAGAGCACTCTATTATCAAGACGCCAGTCCCTCCACGTTTACCATAGAGGGTAACGGAACAGCTTGCTTTGTCCATACTGGCCATGACCCTCCTGGAACAGGAGACGGTCCTCATAGCTAACGAGCAAACACAACCTGAAAGGGCATTAGCCTCAGAAAAAGAAAACTTTCTTGGAAGTAAACTACTTCCTTTGAAAGGAAATTAGGTCGAGCTTGAGTTGCTCTCTTCCAACTCCAGTTAATTTCTTTCTAAGGATGCATTGAATCTCCCTGGACTGGCCGATGACAGCAGCTGCTGAGGGGTCTCTGATGGAGAGAGGGCCCCTGACGGAGTGACTCGCCGGGCCCAAAGTCACCTGCAGGAGGAGGTCTCAGGGGGCAGCTGCCATGGAAGGGAGCCAGGCGCCTCCCGGGCAGCTCCTGGCTCCGGGACCCCTGGCTCTTCCCGGTGGTGGGATGGGGACAGAGCAGGATGGGGGGTTAAGAAGCAAGGAAGCGAGAGAGGAAAGACAGAGGGAAATGACAACAGACTTCTAAGAAGATATATTTATTTTGGTTTCCTTTGAGCTGGCTACTTGGGCCATCGTGTTGAAGTCTTCAGATCTCTCAGAAACAATTCCTTGGGTGGAAAAGGAAGAAGGAGGATAAATCTCGGTCCATTTATTTTAGCCACTGGTCTATGGGTGCTATTTCACTTACACAGTGGCTTTATTTCATAACTTAAAAACAGAGAGAAGAAAAGCTGCAAGGATTGATTTCATTTCATTCTTTGCTCTGAAAATAAAGTTCCCATTCATCTTTAAGTCAACAATTTCCTTATTTTTGTTAAATAAATCGAGAAGGGTCAAGTCCTGGCTCAGAGCCGCACGGCATTGCTGTGTGTGCCGGAAGGGAGGCTGCAGTTTGGCCTCGGAGAGGCCTAGCACTGAGCACATGTCCCACCAGACTCAGGCAGCGATGAGGAAGGAGAAGAGAAATGAAGGGACAGCTTCCAAGGAAGATTGCAGACTGCAGAGCTGGTGCGTGGTGGTGCACAGAGCCTGGCTGGCATGGGGGGGGGAGGGTAGGAGGGGGGATGAGGGCAGCTTACTACATTTGAAGAGGTGAAGTGAGGACAGAATGCTAAAAAGGCCCTCGCTGTTGGCTGGGTGCTCCTGGGTGGGCTGTTTCTATAACCTCATGCATGGGGAGCGCGGAGCGGGGATGTCAAAGCAGAACGTGGCGGTGACCTGAGTGTTACGTCGTTGCCCTGGCATCGCCCAGTGGAGTGCGTGAGCCGTCACCGGTGGGAGAGGGAGCTGAATGTCACCGAGGAGGTGGTGCGGAACCTCACTCCATGTTACATCAGCTCAGGTTTCCCAGTAAATCATCCCGAACAGTCAGTTAAATTGTTTTCATCCCGTGGATACACTCAGATTACCGACTGATTAAGAGCAATAAAATATTATGAACTTCAATCTGGGGCAGAAGGCCGCCCGTCTGCCTGCCCACCCGTGTGCTCCCTGTCCGTCCGGACTGGCTCTCAGACTCAGCCTCCCCTGCGGGGTGTGTGCAGAGCACCGCTCAGTCCCCAAACCTCTCCGATGTACAAGGTTCGGGGGGATGCTTGACCTACTTAGGAGGACAAACTGTCTCCCAGGCCGGGTCACCGCATCCGCTTGTATGTAAACAGGAGTGCGTTACCTCCCAGCCAGCGTGTCTGCTCAGCCAAGCCCAGCGCCCGCCCGCCCTCGCCTGGCGGAGCGTGTGGGCAGGTAGTTCCAGGTGCTCTGGTCTTCGGAAGCGGAGCCTCTCTTCACAGCTAATGCGTGACCTTTACAGCAAGTCAGACTCGCCTCCCCTTTCCAAGTAATTCCGTTCTTTTTTTAAACACACACACACACACACACACACACACACACACACACACACACACATTTTATTGATTTTTTTACAGAGAGGAAGGAAGAGGAAGAGTTAGAAACATCAATGAGAGAGAAACATCTGTCTCCTGCACACCTTCTACTGGGGATGTGTCCACAACCAAGGTACATGCCCTTGACCGGAATCGAACCTGGGACCCTTGAGTCCCCAGGCTGATGCTCTATCCACTGAGCCACACCGGTTAGGGTGTAATTCCATTCCTGTGCAGTATGTCTCCATGTGGATGACGGCAGCGGTGATGGCAGGACGTCAGCTCCAGGACTCTGCCTGCTGATGTTCCTTCCATCCCAGAAGATTTGGGTGGGAAACAGTAACTGTGGGAGCTGACAAGAACTCGGTAACCAGGGGGAGATTCAGATCCCAGACAGGCAGTTGAGTCTCACAAGACCCTTTTCCAGAAGGGAGCTGGGGCTGGTCTTCAAAGTTTACCGTTTCCACAACTTCACTAAGTCTCCCCTGCAAATGGTTTCCATGGTCAATGCGTGTTTGTTTGTTTTGTTTTGTTTTGTTTTGTTTTGTTTTGTTTTAAAATATATTTTTATTGATTTCAGAGAGGAAGGGAGAGGGAGTGATAGAAACATCAATGATGAGAGAGAATCATTGATCGGCTGCCTCCTGCATGCCCCACACTGGGGATCAAGTCCACAACCTGGGCCTATGCCCTGACCGGAAATCGAACCCTGACCTCCTGGTTCATAAATTGATGCTCAACCACTGAGCACGCCTGCCAGGCCAATGTACTTTTTAAAAATCTCTGCTCTAAAACTTCTCTGTCATCTGCCTTTCAGACAAATTTACCTTCAGTAAGTGTCCCTCTCACCAGAATGTCAACTTAATCAGTTGCATAAGATTCAACCCCACTCACTTTCTAAATAAAGTCACTCAAATCAAGATAACGTTGAGCATTTGCTTGCGAATGATGTTCCCAAAGCCAACTGTTTATGTTGCTGAGAAACGGGCTCTTGAGGGGGACAGTCTCACGGTTTGTATCTGGGGGATGGGAGCCGCTCACCATTTAATCTACGGTCACGACTGTGCGGGGCTCACCCAGGCCTCCTGGCGACAACCACAGGCCTAACGTGCACTATAGGCTGTGCATGGCACTGTGTCCTCTCCTGCGGTGCTGATCACTCCCTACTCTACATGGTCCTTATTCGCAGTGTTAGACCCGAAACGACACTTTTAGTGACGGCATTATACCCTCCGATTTCTCTGCTCGGCTGTTTCCTTTACCTTTGAGCCACGAGCACCCAGGATGGCACCTTATGCAGCTTGGCGTACCATACATGGTCAAAGGATGATGAGCCTGCGGAGACTGCTGGTTCACTTCTCTCAGCTGCACAGTACTCCACATCTACGGCTTTTCAAAAGGTGCGCAGACTTTAACACTACCAGCTATTCCAAAGAAGACATCTCAACAAACTTAACAAACCCCGTAGGTACCAGGCAATGTAGTTTGCTATCTTATTTAATTTTTCTATTTTCATTCTCACACACACACACACACACACACACTCACACACACTCACACACACACACACACACACACACACACACTCACACACACACACTCACACACACAGACACACACACTCACACACACACTCACACACTCACATACTCACACACACACACGCACACAGACACACACACACATACTCATACACACACACACTCACACACACACACACTCACACACACACTCACACACAGAGACACACACACAGACACACACACAGACACATACACACTCACACACTCACATACTCATACACACACACACTCACACACACACTCACACACACAGACACACACACTCTCACACACACACACTCACACTCACACACTCACATACTCATACACACACACACTCACACACACACACACACTCACACACACTCACACACTCACACACACAGACACACACACTCACACTCACACACTCACACACTCACATACACACACACACACTCACACACACACACTCACACACACAGACACACACACACACACACACACACACGCACCACACAAGAGTTTGAATATATGTGTGCATATACTAGTAATGGGTATGGAAACTGATAGAGAAGTTAGGTCATTTCCTCAGACTGTGCAGGTAAGGGCTAGAGGACCCCAGTCGTGTTCTCCCCAGAATTATCCATCTCCACGCCTGACTCACATCTGACCCTCCACGCCAGGACAAGCTCCCCACACACCATGTAGTTCCAGGGGCAAAGCCAACAAATCATGGACTCTTGTAACCATTCTCTCTTGGCCCACCTTACTCTGTTCCTGGACCTGGTTTTATTTCCTACTCAATTCTGCTGTTTAGCAAATATCCACCTACCATTTTCACTGTTTGGAGCTCAGATTTACCCTTTACACTAAAAGCTATTCTACTTCTTGATGTTGGTATGACTCGGCCTAAGCCACAGGACATCAGCCCAGCCCTGGCCAGACTCCCCAGGAACACCGTTGAGGGGAGCCAGCAGACTAAAGGGAAGGAAGGAAGACCCTGCCCACCATAGGAGTCACCGGGCAGCATGTCCCTACCTGGCACCCTGACTGCCAGCCCAGGGCGTCCTTGGCCCACCTGTCAGGCTGTTTCTTTTACCTCTGAGCCATGAGCACCCAGCATGGCACGTTATGCGGCTTGGTGTACAATACATGAGGTCAGCACACCACGGCTCGCGAGACACATGCAGCTCTTTGACCCCTTGAGTGTGGCCGTTCCGCAAAAACCACATGCGGGCGCACATGTACAGTGTGACTGAAACTTTGTGGCCCATGCACAGAAGCCGGTTTTCGGCCTGGGAGGGTCTGTTTTGAAGAAGTGGCGTTAGAACACTTAAGGGGCCAAAGAGCCGCATGTGACTCACGAGCTGCAGTTTGCTGACCACTGATCTACCTACTTCAATTAGAAATGTATTAGAGGCCCGAAGCACAAAGACGCAGGCAAGGATGGGCCTTCCTTCCCCAGGCTGCCAGCACCACCTTTGCTCTGGCAGGAGCTGCCTCTCCACCTTCCCACCTGCCCAGAGGCCCCCCGTGGCTGGGGTGGTGAACACCTGTGTTGTCACCTTGACGACCACACAAGCATCCAGCCCGGCCTCTGGCAGCTCCGAACCTGTATATACAAATTAACCCACCATTTTGTTTGGTTCATTTGCACACTCACTCCTGATTAGCTGGTGGGTGTCTCGCGAAGGTACAGTCAAATAGCATGTTACTCTTTTATTAGTATAGATACTATTGATTTGGAATACCCAAGGTGCGCTTAACTGGCAGTAATCTGATATCATCACCCATTGCAAATGTTTGCCATTTTCCTTCACTTTGACATGGATCTTTTCATTCACATTTCTCCACCAAATATTTATCACACATCTGCTCTGTGTGAGGCACCCTTTTGGACCAGCAGTTCAGTAAAGAGTAATACAAGGTCATGGCCTCCTGGAGCCCACACGGGGAGCATAAGGAGAGACCGGAAGTAAACATTTAACAGAGTGTGTCATAACGAAGAGGGTTGTGATGGGACAGCACACGGCAGAATCAGAAGGAAAGTGATGGTGATATTAAACTAAGGCCTGAATATAAGGAGGCAGCCATACAAATATCTGAAGAAAGAAGCTACAGACTAAACAGAAACATAACGAAATACCACACCTCCCACAGCTCTCTACACCAAAGAAACTAACAAAAATAAAATATGTACATCAGAGCAGGAGCAATGGTGACTTAAGTCAGGGACCCAAACATGTGTCCATACAGTTTCAGTCTCAGAGGTTCAACTGGGACTTGGGCAAGCTCCCTGAAAATATTACATGAATTAAAATTCTCTCCTCCCGCCGAAACCGGTTTGGCTCAATGGATAGAGCGTTGGCTTGGGGACTGAAGGGTCCCGGGTTCGATTTCGGTCAAGGGCATGTACCTTGGTTGCGGGCACATCTCCAGTAGGGGGTGTGCAAGAGGCAGCTGATTGATGACTCTCGCGTCGATGTTTCTAACTCGCTATCTCTCTCCCTTCCTCTCTGTACAAAATCAATAAAATAAAATAAAAATAAAATTCTCTCCTCCCTCATCCTCAAAATAAAGAGCCCATTTGGCTTGGTTTACAGTATAAAGTTACAGAGTTCTAACCAGGGGTCCATGTACCCAAGACAATTCAAGAGTCTGGCCAGTTCTTGTGGCTACAGTGCAATTTACCTTTTGGCTCATTTTGAAATGCCCGCGGATAAATGTGACAACACCGTGGGGAATGGAGAGGGTCTGCAGGTCTTGTAAACTGCATCCCGGCGCAGTCCGAGAAGTCTCCCCTTCTGCCTGGTCATGTTAATTCCACGAATGTCCACACAGTGTTCGCGCCTGCTCTGATGTTTAAAATGACTGCGCTGCTCTGGGAGAGTTACCCGTGCCATCCTTCCTCAGTCCCTCCAAGTTCCACCCCTTCAACATGATAACCGTGATCCTAGATCAATGGCTGCTATAGTCTGGTTCCTGGCCCACCAGACAACACAACGCATCAAAAGTTCACCAAAAAAATGAAAACCCTGTTTTCAGAGGGAGAATATAATTTTTATTTTACACAGCTTATAACTGGGGGAGGGGGTCCTTTTTACTTGCAAAATGACCCAGTAAAGGCTATTGAATGCGATGGTCACAGTCAGCATTAGCGCAGGCCTCTGGCTTTCAGAGGCCTCTTCTTCCACCAAGTCGGCTCTCATCCCATTTCTGAAACGGGGAAGGTGTGCAGGTGTGGGAAGTTACAATCCCACAGTGCAGGCTTCCGCAGCTGCTGATGTGTTTTTTCAAGTGGTTTTTTCAGTTCTGTTCTTCTTGCCATTTAAATAGGAATCAATGCTCATTTAGTCTCATTGTGTTGAACTTTGTTGTGATTTGTTTAGTTAACTAAGTGTGTGTGTGTCTGTGTGTGTGTGTGCATAAAACTGCTCTTGTGGAGTATAATTTTCATATATACATATATATACATATACATATACATATCCCTAATATGCAAATAGACCAAACAGCGGAACCAAACAACCAGTTGCTATGACGTGCACTGACCAACAGGGGGTGCAATTGGAACATGGTGAGCATCGGTCACAGCTGGATGGTGGAGCAGGTGAGCAGGGGTGCCAGACCAAGGCTGCTGTCATTGGGGTGAGCCTCAGTGGTTACTGAAAATTCTTTGCTCCTGCATGCTGTGGTCCCACACGGGACTTGCACCTGCTATCAGCACCGGCCCTAATCACTCCGAGCACCATTAGTGGGTATGAGCAGGGCCAGCACCTTCAGCACCTGGGGCTGTCAGCAGACATGGGGCCAGGGGGCCGAGGCAGGAGGGGCCAGGCGGGAGCACAGAGAGTGGTTTCAGACCCGCCCTTGTGTCCACTGCAACCTCGCAGCCCACAGTTCCTTTCAAGGTGCACAAATTCATGCACCGGACCCCTAGTTTAAAAATATAAAACATGAATATGTTCTAAAGCATTTATTTTCATCATAGAACTGTAATCTCTCAGCCAAAACTTTTAAGATAAGAGGTGTTCTAAAATTCAGCACTTTTCAAATGTTTGATAGGTGGCACTGGAGGAATGCCATGCATGGGAATGCCGCTCTGGAACTGGGGCAGCATCTGCACTCAAGCTCACCGCCATTTCCACAGTGACATGTCTGAGCACTTACACCAAACTGAGATAAAGGACTCTGAAAAGGCTCACACTGGATTCAGTTTAGTTTTGCAGCCAAAAAAATCTGTATCAAACTTTCAGAAAAACTTCGTTTTCAAGGGAAACAACTAAAAATGTTTTTAAAAAGTATAATTGATTTGCTAGAAGAGGAGATAAAAGAGATGATATCAAATGATCAATTAAAATCAAGGGGTCCTAACCAGTTTAGCTCAGTGGAGAGAATATTGGCCTGTGGAATAAAGGGTCCCAGGTCCAATTCCAGTCAAGGGCATGTACCTTGGTTTTGGGCACATCTCCAGTAGGGGCTGTGCAAGAGGCAGCTGATGGATGTTTCTCTCTCATTGGTGTTTCTAACTCTCTATCCCTCTCCCTTCCTCCCTGAAAATATCAATAAAATATATTTTAAAAATAATCCTATCTAATAAAGAGGGGATATGCTAATTGACCATCCTGCCCTCCTAAGATGGCAGCGCTCACAGTCAATAGAAGGAATATGCTAATTGACTGTCACACTCTCACAAGATGGCAGTGCCCACAGCCATAAGATGACTGCCCAGTCCCCTCATCCCCAACTCATCCAGCCAGAGTCCCCCAGTCCCCTCAGCCCCATCTCATCCAACCTTAATTCCCCAGTCACCTCAGCCCTGCCTCCTCCAGCTTCAGTCCCCTGTCCCATCAGTCTTGCAGGGGAAGGCAGTTGAGGGTGATCAGGCCACCAGGGAAGGGAGTTGGAGGTGATTGGGCTGGCAGGGGAGGGCAGTTGGGGATGATCATAGTGGCAGAGGAGCAGTTAAGCATCAATCAGGGTGGCAGGTGAGCGGTTAGTGGTCTATCAGGCTGGCAGGCAAGCAAGTGTTTAGGAGCCAGCAGTCCTGAATTATGAGAGGGATGTCCAACTGCCAGTTAAGGCCCAGCAGGATCAGGCCTCTATTGGCAGTTGGACATCCCCTGAGGGGTCTCAGATTGGAGAGGGTACAGGCTGGGCTGAGGGACATCCTCCCCTGTGCACAAATTTCATGCACCAGGCCTCTAGTAATAAAATTAAGATCAAGGGGATGTGGAACAAAGAACAAATTTTTATAAATAGAAAATAGCACTATTAATTAACCTATATCAACAATCACTTTATGAATGGTATTAATATGCCAATTAAAATACTACAATTATCAAAGTAGATTTTAACAAAAACCAGGATCCAACTATATGATGTCACACAAAACCCAATACAAAGACTCAGACAGGTGAAAAGTAAAGGGATGAAGAAAGATATCTCATATAATACTAACACTAATCAAAGCAAGCTGGAAGAGCCATATTGGCTTCAGACAAAGCTGATTTCAAAACAAGGAAAATTATCAGGAGTAAAGATGGACATTACATAATAAAAAGGGATCAGTCCTCTAGGAAGACATAACAATCCTAAACATGTGCGCACCTAACAGAAGAGTGTCAAAATATAGGCAACAAAAACCGATAGAGCAGGAAGGACTCAACAAACCACCAGCACAGCTGGAGACTTTCATTCTCCCTGGCAGTCACTGGCAGATCAAGCAGGCAGAAAATGAGTCAGGACATGGTTGAACTCAACAGCACCATCAATCAGCTGTTTCCAATTGACATTTAACGAATACTCCATCCAACAACAGCAAAATACTTCTTTTTCAAGCTCACGTGCAAGACAGACCACATTCTAAGCCATTACATACACCTTAACATGTTAAAAAGAATAAAACTCATACAAGGTATGTTCTCAGACTACAATGGGCAAAGTAGAAATTAATAACAGAAATATCACTGGAAAACACCCAAAATTTGTAAACTGAACAACATACTTCTAAATAGCACACAATTTATAGAGGAAATCTCAAGAGAAATTAAAAATAATAAACTAAATGGAAGTAAAAATGCAATTTTTCAAAACTTGGGGATATAATAATAGCAGTGCTTAGAAAGAAACATAGAGCATTAAATGCTTTAAAAAGTAAAAGGTTCTAAAGTAAGTTAAACTAGGAAAAGAAAAACAACTTAAGCCTAAATTAAGAAAAAAGTAATAAAAATTAGAGCATACGTCAATTTAATTGAAAACAAGAAAATAATAGAGAAAAATCAGTGAAAGCAAACACTGGTTCTTTAAGAAGATCAATAAAATTGGCAAACCTATAGCTAGGCCAACAAAGAAAAAGAGAGAAGACACAAACAACCAATTTCAGAAATGAAGGAGAGCCATTACTAATCCCATATATATTAAAAGGGTAAGAAAGGAATACAAACAACTCTATGCCCCCAAATTTGATAAGTTATGTTAAACTGACCAATTCCTTGAAAGACACATCAACTACCAAAAGTCACACAAGGAGAAATAAGTGGCTTGAATATCCTTGTATCTATTAAATTGACGTCAATAGTTAATAAACTTCCCAAAAAGAAAATACTGCAAGCTAAGAACGTTTTACTGGTGAATTCTGCCATGCTTTTAAATAACAACAACACTAATTCTTCACAATTACTGCAAAAGGCAGAAACAGTGAGAGCACTCTTAACTCATTTCATAATGCCAGTATCGCCCCACTACCAAAGCCGGATGGAGACATTAGGAGAAAGTAAAGCTCCATACAGACCAGTACCTCTCATAAACAACGATATGAAAATCCTTCACAAAATATCAGCCAATCAAATCAAACAGGGTCTGAAAAGAATTATAGGATACACCAAAGCAGGCTTCATTTCAAGTATGTGAGGATGATTCAACTCACACGCACACATCAATGTATCTCTACATCAACAGGCTACCGTTGAAAAATCAAATGATTATATCAGTTATGACAGAAAAAACATTTGACAAAATCCACACTAAAAACCCTCTCAAAAGTAGAAACACAGCATCTTCCTCAGCTTGATAGAGCACATTGCATAAAAACTAAACCTACACCACACTTATTTGTGAGAAATGGATGCTTTCTGCTTAAGGCCAAGAACAAAGCAAGGTGCTTTCTGCCCGCACTCCCATTTAGCACTTACGGAGGCTCATCATACTCGTTAGCCTGCAAAAGTTGATTTTATTAATATTAATATGGCCACTTTAGCCTTCTTCTTCTCACTACTGGCATGACACATCGTTCCACCCGTGTGCTTTCCCAACTTTTCTAGCATCAATGTTTGCGTCTCTAGAAGCAAGAGTTTGTTCTCTAAGTCCATTCCGGAAACCTCCCTTTTCTTGGAGTGGTTAGCTCACTGACGTGGGAAGACTAGGGAGTTAATTCATTTGATATAAAATGTCATGGAGGAAATTCTAACCAGGGAAATACCTGGGATTTTATCTTGGAAAACTTTTGATTTTTAGAACAGTTTTAGATTTACAAGAAAATTATGAGGTTAATGCAAAGTTTGCATTTACCCACACCCGGTTTTCCCTGTTATCCTATATATCCTATATAATAAAGAATTAATATGCAAATTGACCATACTCCAACACACAAGATGGCCACCCCCATGTGGTCAAAGATGGCTGCCCCCATGTGGACACATAATGGCCCCCACAAGATGGCCAGCAGGGGATGGCAGTTGGTTGGGACCAGGCCTGCAGCAGAGGGAAGTTAGGGGCAATCGGGCCAGCAGGGGAGCAGCTAGGCATCGATCACGTTGGCAGGAGAGTGGTTAGGAGGTGATCAGGCTGGCAGGCAGAGCAGTTAGGGGCAATCAGGCAGGCAGGCAGGTGAGTGGTTGGGAGCCAGCAGTCCTGGATTGTGAGAGTGATGTCTGACTTCCCTCGAGGGCTCCCAGGTTGGAGAGGGTGTAGGCCTGGCTGAGTCACACCTCCCCCCCCCCCCCCACTGTGCATGAATTTCATGTTCCGGGCCTCTGTCATTTTATAACCGCATGCTGCAGTTGTGATGGTTATTGAACCGTATCGGTGTGTTATCATTAGCTAAAGCCCACACTCTCCACGTTTCCTTTTTCTGTCCCAGGACATCCCACTGCATTTAGCCCTGCAGTCTCTTGGGCACTTTCCCTGTGAGGGTTCTGAGAGTGGGTGTGGTTCCCTTGATGGTCTCCAGAGCTACAGCAAGGTACTGAGTAGAACGTTTGTCGACGGGAATGTTTCCTCTCAGGGTTAGATGTGGCTTATGGGTCTGAAGCAAGGGACAGTCTCATCACGTCATCTGCAGAGTGCCTATTAGCAACATGACTTTGGCTGTTGATGGTAACTCTGCTCACTTGTCTGAGGCTGTGTCTGTCAGGATTCTCACTCGCCATCCTCTCTCCCCCCAGGAAATCCCAGGCAGCCCACACCTACAGAGCAGGCGTTAACTCTCCTCCTGATAGGAGGCTATTTACATACATGATTGGGGATGTTTCTGCATGGGAGCCTTATCTTTTCCTCCACCTATTTATCTAGTTATTGCTTGTGTCCATAAGGACTCAGGGTGTTTATTTTACCCTTCATATCATACCCCATCACTACTTTATTTCTTGCGCTACCCAGATCAATCCAGTGTTGGCCATGGGAAACTGTTTGTTCCTATATCCCTTTGACCTGCCCTTATAACATGCCCTCATCATCCTGCGGTTCTTTATACTTGTCCACATTCTGAGAATTTCCTTATTCATAGCTCTACAAGCCCGGCCAGTCTGGCTCAGTGGCTGAGCATCCAGCCATGTAACAGAGGCCCCTGGTTTGATTTCTGTCAGGGTATATGCCCGGGTTGTGGGCTCTATATCCAAAGAGGGCAGCCGACTGATGTTGCTGTATCTCTCCCTCCCTTCTTCTCTCTCTAAAAATCAATTTTTAAAACATATTTATAGCACTATAACACACCACTTGCCCCCATCCTAGAGGCAGCTATCTCCTCAAGGCACCCGGTTCTTGTTATGGAGAATGATATAGAAATTGTGACAGCTGTCCTCACAACTACTGAGATGTCATCACTGCTAGGACCCCCTCAACTGACAGAACAAGAAAATACGTGTGAGGACCAACTTGTGTGCATATAGCCATATCTATAATCATTTCTATACATAACCATCTGTATCTGCATTAAGCTTAACGTGAGTTCACACCAATGTCTCCAGCTCTAGGCCATTACCACACAAATTATCCCAGCCTCCTCCACTTGCTTAGCTGTGACCTCCAATGGTGGTCACACCTTGCTCCCAACACCTGCCACCTACTTACTTAACTATTCAACTCCAGTATGAACATATAGCAGTCTCAGAACTGTTAGCCCGTACCCATGAGAAAAATTTAATCCACTAGGGCAGTGGTCAGCAAACTCACAGTTAACAGAGCCAAATATCAACAGCACAACGATTGAAGTTTCTTTTGAGAGCCAAATTTTTTTAACTTAAACTTCTTCTAATGCCACTTCTTCAAAATAGACTCACTCTACTCGTAGTATTTTGTGGAGAGGGGCCAAAGAGCCGCATGTAGCTCTGGAGCTGCAGTTTGCCGACCATGGCACTAGGGGAAGTGACTGAGACAGTTTCTTTGGCAGATGACACTCATTTCCAGTCCCTCAGGTTAGTACCGTTCCCCCTACCCTTTTAGAGACTGTCTCATACATTTGTAAAACAATTAGATCGGTTTGTCATATTCTGTGTTACATCTGGGACCTTCTAATCTTATGATTATTTTAAATTAGGTACATTAAAAGATCTGTGAGTTTCAACAAATGCATAGTGTCATGCACCCACCATTACAGTGTCATAGAAAACATATGAATACAAGTCATATTCCAGGTATGTGTTCTGAATATTTCCTTTCCATCTCTGGCTGATCTTTTCATTTTCTCAAAAGTCTAAGGTTACCCAGCATTTCTCCTATGTTATCTTCTGGAAGTTTTATAGTTTTGCATTTTAAACGTGGGTCTGCAATCCATCCTGAGTTCATTTTAAGGAAGGAATAAGGTCTGTCCTAGACAAGATTTGCATGGGGATATTCACTGTCCCAACACCATTTGTTGAAAAACTATCCTTGTTCCTTTGAATTTCCTTTGATCCTTCATCAAAGACCAGTTGACTATGTCTATTTCTGGGCTCTTTATTCTGAACCATTGATTTATTTGTTTATTCTCTTGCTAATACCATACTACAGCTTTATCATAAGTTTTTAAGTCAGATAGTATCGGTCTTCTGACTTTGATCTTCAATATGGTGCTGGCTATTCTGGGTTTTTTTCCTTCCCATTTCACTTTAGACTTAGTTTTTCAATATCCACAAGATAACTGGGTTATTAATTGGGATACAATGAACATATACATCAGGTTTAGAACTGAGTTTTTAAAAATACTGAGTTTCCTAACCACAAATATAGAATATATCTCTACATCTATTTAGATCTTCTTTGATTTCTTTCATCAGAGTTTTGTAGTTTTTGTCCTTTAATTCTTATATATATTTTGTTAGATGTATACTTAAATATTAAAATTTATAATGTAGAAGATAGATATGTTTTACATTAAAATTTCTAATTTCTCATTACTGACATACAGAAAAGCAACTAAATCTGTATTTTAATCTTATGTCCTATGACCTTGTTTTAATCACCTATTAATTCCAAGAGTATTGGTTATCAGTTCTTTGGGAACACTGGTGGGCGCTGCGGAGAGGCCCAAGTTGAAAGGGTGGTGGGACTCGGCAACATTTCCCTCAGAAGCACTAAGGTTTTCTGAAGCCCCCACCTAAGAATGTTAGGCTTGGAAGCCAGAGATGAGGCTTGTTTTGTAAGAATGTTCCATTTTTAGAACAGAAAGAGAGACATACTGAGTGGTTTGGTGAGTGCCCTACTACCCGAGCCAACTGCACAGGGAAACAATGCCAAGGAATTCCGTGGGCCTCTGGACACGTGACTGGGCAGGTGCTTTCCACTTAAAGGCACGCGGGGCTTTGTCAGATTAGCCCAAACAATCTACTCCTACCCCTGGGGAGTCAGTGCGTGTGTACCTTAACTCCATCCCAAGGGTATCAGGGAATCTCCTGAAAAATGAATAATGAGCTGTGAGTAGGAACTGGAAAGTTCTTATAGTATTGGCATTAATACCAAAGAGTTGCCTGGCTGGTGTGGCTCAGTTGTTGAGCATCAACCCATGAACCAGGAGGTCACAGTTTGATCCCCAGGCAGGGCACATGTGGGCTCAGTCTCTAGTGGAGGGCATACAGGAGCAGCCAATCAATGATGTTTCTCTCCCACTGATGTTTCTGTCTCTCTAGCCTCCCACTTCTTCTCTCTCTAAAGATCAATAAAAAGCATACTTTTTAAAAAATACCAAAGAGTGTATCATGATGAACTTTAGTAAAGGCCAAAGGAATTAGGCCAAGGTACCGTAGTGCAAAGCTGCCATGAATACCCTGCTTGTTAGAAGGCCGCTGAGATGGCAGCACGGAAAGTGCACTGGTCTCCAAACGAGTCCCCGCGGCTCTGACAGGATCATTGTTTACAGCACGGCGCTGGCTGGCCGTGGGGGTGCATTCCACAGCTCCGGCTGACAGAAGGTTCCAGTGTGTCCGTGCAGAATACTGAACTAGACCCCGGCTTGGCTAATGCTTGAGTCCTCCGAATTCCCAAGGGGTTGCTTTTGATGGGAATCTGGCCCCAATGGCTCTGTAATGTTCATGCTTGACCTCTACGACTCAACCCAAGAACTATCTAGCCCCGATTTCATGTCCAGTCCAGTATGTCATCCTGGGGGAACAAATGCAAGAATATTCTGGTGAAGAAAAATGGAACTGACTATGACTTAAGATGACTGCTTTGGGTTAATGATCCCTCCCCCCCACGGCCCATGACTGCGGGACCGCCAGTGTCCACAGAATGCCCTTCATAACCACTCCATACACACACACACACACACACACACACAGCCTGGAACGCTGACATGAGTCTCCATTCATGATCTTTGCTTGTCTTCAAAGTCCACAGCTTCTTCCACTAGAGGACCTCTTAGACATATGAGCAAGTGGCATTTCCACCACAGACTCTAAAACCCCTTTATGAAACATTTCAAATTAGCATAGATGATTAAAGCTTATTATAATAGATGTTTACCATAATAACTAGAAAATATGAGAAAGCAAAAAGATGAATCCATAATCCCACCATCTACAGATAACCTCTATAGACAACCACTATTAACATTTGGATGCATGTCCTAGCATATATCTTATACGCTATATTAGGGCTCTCCAGAGATACAGAATAAACCAATAAGATAGATAGTTGGTAGATAGATGTAGATAAAGAGAGACAGGTTTAGAGATAGATGGTGGATATAGAGACAGATAGATGATAAAGAGATGGATAGATATAGACAGAGAAAATTTAGATTGATATAGTGATAGACAGATGATAGATATAAAGATAAATAAGGTATATATATATATATATATATATATATATATATATAGAGAGAGAGAGAGAGAGAGAGAGAGAGAGAGAGAGAGAGATTGATTATAGGAATTAGCTCACAAAATAATAGAAGCTGAGAAGTGCAGGATCTGCCATCTGCAAGCTGAAGAACTAGGAGAGCCAGTAGTATGATTCCATTCATACCCAGAACCATACCAGCCGTGTCCAAGGGCAGGAGAAGATAGATGGACATCCCAGCTTAAGCACTCACCCTCTTCTGGGTTTTGTTTTACTGAAGCCCTCCGTGAACTGGATGATGCCCACCCACACTGGGAGGGCGATCTTTGCTCTGTCTACCAGCAGAAATGCTGTCTCTTCCAGGAGTACCCTCACACCCACACCAGAAATAATGTCTCACCAGCTCTCTGGGCAGCCCTTAGCCCAGTCAAGCGGACATATAAAATTAACCATCACGTGCATTAGGTCAACACTACCAAGCAGAGAATCCTAAGATACATCTGAAATCATCCCCAAGAAAGAATTTGCTCTAAGACAGATTGGCTTTACACTTGAGTGGGTCAACATGTATTTTGGGTCAACATATTATAAAAACTAATCCTTACTTAAATTAACACACATAATTACCTGTACCTAAATTCTTACAGATTAGTCTCCTGAGATGCTTAGTCAGCCATGGGTCTCTAATTTTCTATCTAACAGATCTTATGAGATGTAGCTATGGGGCATCAGTTTTAAGTAACTAAGCCCCAGGGCTCTCAGAGCTTGTGACGCAGCGAGAGAGGAAACGGATCTGTCCATCAGTGGGACTGGTGCTTTGTTCATAGGTAAATGTGTTTAGACAGCCCCAGATGCCCCGCCAAAGCTCCCGAGAGTGCTTGACAGACAGCTTTCTAAAAGGAAGTCTCTTCTCGTTATTTAGGAATCTGTTCTTCTGTTACCCTATCTCCATTTCCTTCTAATTCTGAAGTCAAAACAGAGTCCCTATATATTTCAAAGGAGGGTCAGCACCAAAGAAATAAATAAAGGAAGGAGAGGCTATCCCTAATCAGCAAGAAAGAGCTTAAATAAAAGGTTTTCTGTGATTTTGACTAGAGAGTATTATGATGGAATTTGAATCCTCTGAGGAAAGGCTCCTCCAGTCTTGAAGCAGGACCAGGCAACACCCCGTTGCTCCCTCCCTGAGGGAAGGTTGGAGGACCCCCCAGCCCTTGCCCCCGAGTCTGTTGTCCCTTACGCAACAGACCACAGGCACCGGAGTGCTCAGTGCCCATAGCCAAGGAGCACAGCCTCCATCTCTGCACGTGTTGGATTATTAGAAGGAACAGAACCCGTCCTCCTTATTTCTCTGAAAGGATGGCAAAGCCTCCAACCACATCTGTCCTCCGCCCAAGCAGGAAGATGAGAGGACAATAAACATAGACTGCACATCATCACCACTGAGCTAAGGACTGGAGCTTCCACTCAAGAAACCGGGTTCGAACAAAAAAAGCACCAAACAGATGCACCTACGCCCAGTCCTGCTCAGGCCACTGACTCTGCTTCGGTGAAACGCCTCCTCCTTTAGGCCGGCCACCGGGTAACTGTGCTCTGTAAACACTGCGCAAGGAAACCACATGCGTTTACTCAGAACACATCAGACGTGGGCTGAAATAAAATAAAAGTCCTCAAACCTTCGTGGGTAGCGGTCCATTCAGGGTGGTAAACAGAGAAGTAGCTGTAAACACCCACTCCGCCCCTCTCAGCCTCCACGCCTGGCTCTCCTGGCTGCTGGTTGTCACTGACAATGTTTGTGTGCCACGCAGAATGTAGGTCAAGTTGTTGGTAAGAGCCAGATAAGATCTGTTTATATCAAAAGTAAACAATCATATCCTTCCAGCCTGACACAGTTTAAAACGTCCTCCTGCCCATGGGCTATTCTGGGTCTCCCCAAGAAATCGGAGGCTGGTTCCCACAGACCTCTCTGGCGGCTGGCTCTCAGTCACCATTATATAACTTCCTCTTGGGTCAAGTCCTGAGGCCTGAATCCACCAGACCCTCTCCTGCTGGGGACAGCGAGGAAGAGCATAACTGACGTCGTATTCAATGCTCGTGCTTTATGCCCGATGATATCATGGGAAGACCCTGTATGCAATTAGGGGCAGGAGGTGTGTTAGAGACTGGATGTTTGCATCACCCCAACATGCATACTAATCCCCAGAGTGCTAGCTTTTGGAGGTGGGGAGTTTGGGAATGATCAGGTTTAGCTGAGGCTATGAGAATAGCCTCACGCCGAGATCAATACCCTGAGACCCCTCTCTCTCCACCGTGTGAGGCAACAGCAAAAAGCTGGCATCTCCAAGCCAAGAAGAGGCTCTCGCAGAAACCAACCCTGCAGCCACCTTGATCTTGGACTTCCAGCCTCCAGACCTGTCAGCTGCTCCGTCTGTGATATCCGAGGCAGCAGCCCAGCAGACGGTGAGCAGGGGACCTCCGACACAGGAGATGAGGCGGCAGCCACCAGCTTCAGAGAGAACGGCCCAGCTCACACGGGCCCGTCGGCACACAGCCCTTCCCAGGATGCCTTCTGGGCAGGGCTTTCCCGAGAGCCTGGGGCGGGAGGGCAGCCCTCACGGGAGAGTAGGGTCTAAGCAGCAGGTTCTGAGTTCACAGGTGCACAGAGTGTGTTCTCTGGGCCTTTCTGACCAGGGTGGCCCTCTTCCCTCTGCACACTTTGGCTCCAACGAGAACATGTTCCTGTGGAGGCAGGACTTTGGTTGCCAAATGACAGCATTTCCCCACAAGGACCCAGACCTGGTGCGACCCCGGGTGGACTCCTCAGCTGAAGCTGCAGACAGAGGTGTTGGTGCTTAGAGAACAGGGCACAATGGGAGACGAGGATGCTCCTGGCTGCAGCGTTTCTGCCTAAGTTATGAGCAGCACAAACGGAAGACCTCTTTGTTCAGAAACCAGAAATGAGGAAAGTCTGCCTTCTTACAGAACAGCATCACGTCCTCCCTGTGCACACTCTCAAACATCGCCATCTTACTTGTTTATGGCGACGTAAGTGCCTTCACTCTGTTCCTTGGAGCAGCTCTTACGTGGATGAGCCACCCTCTCTCCGGGGAGCCTCAGGACTCTTGACTCTCGGCCCTGGAGCCAATCTAGAGCCCGGCCAACGAGAGCTGAGGAGATGCCACACTCCTGAGGGAAGCCCCATTCCCTCCGTTCAGACATGCTGTGGGCCACCCCCCGGGGGCGGGAGGGAGCAGGGAAAGCACGCTCTAGGGGTGGAAGACGGCTCGCTCCTGCTCTGAGCAGAGAGAGGCCCGACGCTGAGGCAGGGGGCTGGGGAGGAGACACCGGAGAGCGAGTCCAGGCCCAGTTCCACACACGCGGACATTTCCACGGCCAGGCGCTGTGCCACGTGCTGAGGAGAGCGATGACCAGTGAGGACAGGCGTCGCCACTGCAAGAGGCTCACCATCAGAAATGTCTTGTAAGACTTTTCTCACGTTTTCCTGAACAATGTTACAGCCGTAGCTCGTAGGTTAGGTCTCTGGTCCACACTGAAGTAACTGTTGCGTGTGATGTGAGAGCAGAGGCTCATTTCTCTGGGCACGGCAGTCCACCTGTTCAGCAGCATTTGTTGAAGATCATTCTTTCTCTTGGGATTGGGGTGATAGCTTTCCTGGAAATCAGCTGGCCATACACATATGAGCCTACTTGCGGACTTTCTGTTCCATTGATTTGTTCATCGATCTTCACAGCAATGCCACCCTGTTTTGGTTACTAGAGTTTTACCATAAGTCTTGAAATTAGATAATGTCAGTTTTCCAATTTTGTTCTTTTTCAACAAGTTGTTTTAATTTTTTAAATCCTCTGCATTTCCACATAAAGTTTAGAATCTGTTTATCCAGTCCTAACTGGTTTGGCTCAGTGAATAGAGGGTTGTCCTGCGGACTCAAGGGTCCCAGGTTCAATTCTGGTCAAGGACATGTATCTTGGTTGTGGGCACTTTGCCAGTAGGGGGTGTACAGGAGGCAGCTGATTGATGTTTCTCTCTCATTGATGATTCTAACTATCACTTTCCCTTCCTCTCTGTAAAAAAAAAAAAAAAAAAAATCAATAAAATATATATTTTTTAAAAAGAACCAGTTTATCCAAAAATAATAATAATAGCTTGCTAATAATTTCAAGTTGCGCTAGAGTTGACCTTATAAACCAATTTGGGGAAAATTAACACCTCACAGTGCAGCCATGGACCTAGAAAGCTCTCGCCAACACCAAGGCCAAGAGCATCTACGTAGACCCTCATGGGCTATGCGCTCTGTTCACTGAAATGGAAACACACGGTCCACGGACACTGGGTTTGCTCCTCAGGAGTCCCTGGGGCCGCAGTGGATGAACTGGGTCTACTGTAACCTGGAGCGGATGGTACTCCTGCTCACAAGGTTTCTGCAGATCCTGGTGCACCTGACCCTGCCACTAACCCAAAGTAGTTAGTGTTGTATCAAGTCTTGTCAGCTGCTACAGATCTCATGGAAAGCCATCTACAAACAGATAGATTAGAACACTTTGGGCAAGAGAGGAAGAATGGGCCAACCACAGCCCAGTGACCAAATCTGGACTTAGTTTCTTTCTTTCTTTTTTTCTTTTTCTTTTTTTTTTTTTTTAAATATATTTTATTGATTTTACACAGAGAGGAATTGAGAGAAACAGAGAGTTAGAAACGTCAATGAGAGAGAAACATCGACCACTGGGGATGTGCCCGCAACCAAGGTACATGCCCTTGACTGGAATCGAACCCGGGACCCTTCAGTCCGCAGACCGACACTCTATCCACTGAGCCAAACCGGTCCTGGCTCTGGTCTTAGTTTCACTGAAAGAGCCATGTCCACTCATTACAGGTGGCAGCTTCCTCCACCTGCAGATTCCAGCCGCAGCCAGAGAGACTCTGATCAGCCTGGGCTCTCTGGTCCTTCCGGAAGAGTCTGACTCCAACCTAAACCGTCCTGGGCACTGCACCCTCCCTCCTCACCTGGCTCCGCTCCTGTCACTCTTCCTCAGCTGGCCAATGTCCTCTGTCGTGTTAGTGCATCGTTAATGGTTGGTCGGATCTTCTTACCTCCAGGCCATTACGCCTGCTTGTCATAGTCAATTTTTAAGTGTCACTCCTCTCCTCCCACTGGATTCTGGCCCCCGTGTATGTACACACTGCGTCTGAGTCGCCCAAATTCACAAGGAGCTGGTTGCGTGGCTGTTTTCTGTCTGGAAGAGAAGGACTTCACACTCCTCCCAGCTCGGTGAGTAGCACTCCGGACATTCCTCTTCCTCTCCTTCCTGGTAAATATTATGCTGGTCTGTGTGGCCACAGTCATTTCCATCACAAAAGACTCTCAACCCAGGATTACCTCACCCCAATAGAAACGAAGGGGAGAGGGAGTTAGGCTGAAGGGAGAGCTAAAGCAAAAGCATTCTCGGTGATATCAAAGTGAATTAGAAATAAAGTATATCTCCTTCAAATAAATGTACTTTTCTTTCAAAAGGCATGTGGCATAGAAAACTATCTTTAGAGTCCTAAAAATTGCCATTAAATGCAAAAGGATTTTTATAAAAAGGATCATTAATATTATAAAGCAATCAGAGAAATTCTAAAATTTAAAATAGTTGCCTAAATTAAATTAAATAACAAGAGAAAGCCCACAGCTATTTAAGAAGTGCATATAAAATTGCCTCCTAGTAAAACATTAGTTAGTTAATCACTGTTTTCCAACTGACGTAACAGGGATGTACTTGCGTGTACTATTTACAAGACCAAATACACGCTGAACAGAAAGGCGCAGTTTAGAACACCATCTCTTAATGTTTTTGTTATGCAAGCGGACCCAGATTTGTGATTAAAACTCACCAGAGGAGCTTGTGAAAAGGGGTGTGAATCATGACTGATTTCCTGCCTGCTTCTTTCCAAAGAAACGCATCCTCCTCTCCAACCCAAACCACATAAAACGCTGACAGCTAGAAAGCCATGAAGAAAGCAAGCAATTTATTTAAAAAGAGAGAAAATTGTACATCTCTAGTACAAAGCCTTCTTACTTAATTCCTCATGTCATGAAGCTCTTCCTGGAAGTACAAACGTGGCTCATAGTTTAATACACTTAGCGAGAGCTTTAAAAAGAACCCCCTTTGTTTCATCGAATGCGAGACCTCTGGCCAACCCTGGGAAGCCACTCGCCTTGCTGGCACGCTGACTCCTGAAAGGTGAGCTTGTCATGGGGAGCGGTAAGGAGGACCCTGTGCGGGGAAATGCCTGAAGGACCTCCGGAGACTCCTGGCTCTGTACCTGTAATCCCCCTGTCCGACAAAGCCCCACGGCTGCCCAAGTAAAAATCAACTTTCAAAACTCCACACCGTGTGGAAAGATCCATTTCCAAGTTTTCATCTTCAGGAGTCCTTCCCAAACTAACATCCTCTTTGCCTTTTTTACTTTCTTCCGTGTACTTTGGGAGTTGGGCTTTGAATTCCTTTTTTCCCTCTCCACCATCACCACTCCCAATCCATCTTGGTCTGCTGTTTACAAAGTGTAAGAAAGGGTCAGTCTTTGACCTCAGTGACCTTCCCTTTCAGTCTTTCCTCTCTTAACTTTCCTCTTTTCTTCCAAGAATCCAACTTCCTGTGCTGGGCCCTGTGTTATTTATCTATTGCTGTTTAACAAATCGCCCCCAGAAGTCATAGCAGCTTAAAACAATCGGTGTTCACTATAGCAGGAAGTTTTGGGGTCAGGAGTGCACATGTGGGCTGTCTGAGCAGGACTGCATCCAGGTGTGGCGTGTCCCTGGCATCCAGGTGATGGCTGGGGATCACGGTCTTCTCAAGGCTTCCCCCTGGCTGGAGTCTCCGTGTCCATGACTCACACAGGTACTGGCTAACCAGTGCCAAGTGTTGGCAGAGGCCCCAGTCCTCGCCATAAGAAACTCTCCACTCAGCTGCTCGAGTGTCCTCACAACATGGCGGCCGGCTTTCCCTGGAATGGTTGATTTACTAGTAAGGCAGCAACCTCAATGTCTCTGTGACCTAACTTCAGGAGGCATTTCCAAATGTCTGATGGTTACAAAGCGGTAGAGACAACACAAGAGTGTCGCTGACACAGAGCGAGAATCTTAGGGGGCCATCTGGGAGGCGCCACAGACCCTAAGAGCCAGCACCCTCCACTCTCACCTCTCTCTTGCTCTGGGTCCTCCAGATTGCCTCCCCAGCCAAAATAACCTTCAGGGCATCGACCCTCTCGGTTCCCTATTCTTCACCATGTGTAGCTTCACTGAGCCAATGAGTTAATTCCGTGAAAGTGTCAAGAGCATGCTAGGGGAAAGTATTCCTCTAGCTCACAATCCTTCATCAGAAACAAAAGAGCAAAGTTCTTGAGCAAGCGCTAATCCTCCTGCAGGACCCGAGGGAACGCTGCTGACAGAGGACAGATAAGGGAGATGTCCTCGCACTGAGTCCTAGCAGTCTCACCACTTAGTATGGCCTGCTTCCACAACGCCTACGCCCCGCCTGTGGGGACAATGGGGACAATAGAGTCATTCCAGCCACGGGGTTCACTCCGGCTTTCTGACTATCGGCTGGGACAGACGTGACCAGGCCCTGATCCCTGCGCACGCTGCGTCTCCTCAGAGCCTGGCCGAGAGTGAGCGGCCAGCAAATACTCGCTCAAGGAAGATCCAGACAGGCTTCATTCCTGGATGAAGGCTAGAACTGATCAAGTGACCCACCAGCTTTTTTCCCTTAAGTGTTTTTTCATTGATTTGGGAGAGAGGAAGGGAGGAGAAGCATCGATAAAGAGAGAATCATTGACCGGCTGCATCCTGCACAACCTCTACTGGGGATTGCATCTGCAACCTGGGCACGTGCCCTGACCGGGAATCAAACCGCGATCTCCTGGTTCATGGGTTGATGCTCAACCCACTGAGCTACAACAGCTGGGTCCCACCTGCTTTCTAGAAATTCAAGAGGCACAAACTTCAGTGAAGAAGAGCCGAGGAAAATCAAAACTGTTCCCCACACTTTAACTCAACGCACCAAGCCACTATTGGAGGAGAAGGAGGAGAAGGAAGCTCTCTGGAATGTAAAAGTCAGACAGGGATGACTTCATCTGCGTTATGTCTTTGGGATTAAAAATAAAGGAGTTACAACCAGCGAGTATCAGAGACCAGCAATAATACTGCCACTTGCTGAGCCTCCAACCAGGCCCCGCGGTTCTCACACATTAGCCACAGGCCTCTTCCAACAGCCCTGCGGGGCAGCGAGCAGGCGCCGCGCTCCAGAAGGAAAACAGATCGCGGGCCAGATGGCTGTTTAAGGGGCTGGCTCCTCCGCCGCAGAGCACCGGCTCGCCCGAAGTTACGCTGACAGATGTGTGACTGCCGCTCCTCGAACCCCGTCCCGGGGGCTGCCAGAGGGAAGGAAGGTGGGCCCTTGCGCCCTGTCTTCTGCCTGGGCCCCCGCACATGGGGCCAGACTGGCTCGGGGCAATGCGGGCTGGCTGAGAGGCAGGGCAGCCAGGCCCGGAGGTACATCGCTGACCATGTGCCTTCTCGGGGAGGACAACAAAAGCATGGCGAGGGAAAGCTCCCCTCAGCAGTGCAGCCCGTAGGCTGATGTGTAAAATAGGACTGAAGGAGGACAGGGACCAGAAGAAGGTAATAGTTGCACTGCTTGCAAAACACTTCACATTACTTCTCTCCTGCTGGCATATAGACATGTGTGAGGTGACAGCCCTGTAGCAATAGTCATCTCTGCATATTAAAGAAATTACATAAAAGGAAATGATTCTCCACATTCACATATGGCCACCAAGCACACAACCTCCAAAGGAAAAATCACCTGTAAAAATACAAATTCAGAGCTTCAAGAATGCTGGAGACATACTGTACTGAATTCTATCATTTGATCCACCAGCGTTCAACAACAGTAAAATCCTTGAGAAAGGAGAAAGAAATGGAGACATTCTCCCTAAGAGGATTTTTAATAAACTTAAAACTATAATATTTAATCCTCCTTGGCAACTATGGCTTTCTATTTCTTAACATTTCATATCAAAGTTTGAAAGTGTTTCCCTTCTCTCCTTTGCATGTCATTAAGAACTTGTCTTAAAATTCAAGTTACCTAGAATTTTTCAAAATATACTTTTGTTGATTTCAGAGAGGAAGGGAGCAAGCGAGAGAAACATCAATGATGAGAGAGAATTGTGGATCGGCTGCTTCCTATACTCCGCACACCGGAGCTCAAACCCATAATCGGGCATGTGTCCTGATTGGGAATTGGCCATGACCTCCTGGTTCACAGGTTGATGCTCAACCACTGAGCCACACCGGCCAGGCATGGGGCTTCCTTCCACAGAGCGAGGCCAACAGGAAGAGCCATGGACAGAGGGGAGACGTAGGTTGGCCCCACATGGGTTGAAAGAGGAGGAGCCGCCCTGAGAAGAGACTGTCCACATCAGCACTGGCCCCCCGAGGCCCGTGGGTGCAAAGAAGCAGGGAGCGTGGACCAAAAGGCCCATGGCTTTGGGGGCCAGTGGAGTGGTGGTGTGAGTGACCACTCGGTGACCATTGAGTGAGAATTAAAGGCAATGACACACACCTCTGCTGGGAGCCAGGAGAGACCAGACAGAGGGAGACCCCTGCTGATAGCAAGTGCCATGGGCCAGGGGAGGGTCAGCCTGAAAGGGGAGGCAGCGATGAAATCAAGAGGAACGGGCCGTGGAAGGTGGGGAGGTAGCGACTGGCCCACACCAAGGCGGGCGCCACGGGGCGGCCGGGGCCAGGGCACAGGCTGGGCTGCACCAGGAGGGCACGCAGACCTCCCTCCTGGCCGCCGCCCAGGCCTTTCTGCTGACAACCCGCTCTGCGCGCTGCCTCGCGGGAAGGAAGGGAGGGCCGGCCGGGCTGGCAAGTGTCGAACGTTCCCTGATCTCGCAGGTCAGGGTTTCAGGTCTGAATCTCATTTGTGTCCAAACCCATTTAAACTCTTTAAAAAGTGATTTCCTGTTAGGATAGAGAAAAATATACATATTTTTAAAATTATTCAAAGGGCCTAAATACTTCTTGAACATCAAACAACTCTTAAGAAATAATATTTTGATGATTTAAGTAAAATTAATCGAAGCCATATGGATTGAATTTCCTTTCCAATGCACAGCGTGTTTAGAAAGCACGGGGCGGGCTGCGCAGGAACGGGTTCTCTTTCATCCACCCAAGATGGCCGGCTGCTCCACGGCCCAGCCTGGCACGGGGTCCACCCCGAGTGCTTGAGTGACTCTCGGAAGTTCTCCGGCCATTTTGCTTTTGTGGTCAATGCCCCACAACCCTGCTCTCCACAGGACACGGTGTTGTGGACTATCCTGACTGGCCATCCGCCAGTGAGGGCCGCCGTGGACACTGAGTGGGAGAGCTCCCACACTGGCCAGCAGTCCCTGCGGGCCGTGGCCTCCGATGGTGGGTTCATATTTGGCAAGAGAAACTATTCTCCCTGGTGAACCTCACTCCCTCAGGAGCCACAGGGGACCTGACCAGTTTGCTAGCTGTGGCCCCTCAGCACCCCACCTCCAATCTGCGCGCGCGCGGGCACCCACACACACACTCACACACTCACACACACACACACTCACACACTCACACACTCACACACTCACACACACACACACACACACACACTCACACACACTCACACACTCACACACACACTCACACACTCACTCACACACCCACACTCACACACTCACACATTCACCCACACACACCCACACACACCCGCACACACTCACACTCACACACTCACCCACACACACCCACACACACACACACACACACACACTCACACTCACACACACACTCACTCACACACTCACACACACACTCACACACACTCACATACACTCACACTCAACACACACACACACATTCACACACACACTCACACACACACTCACACACATACTCACACTCAACAACACACACACATGAGCAAAACCATGTGTCCTTTGTGTCTTTGTTGCACAATATCCCTTTAGCACAAACTCATTTCTCATCTTAGACTTTGCACCTTCAAACCCCACACTTCTCTTCCCGCCCTCCTAATCAGCACCCTCGTCCCACATGGCGATCCCTCAAAGTCCGGCTCCCTCCCTGACACACAGCGGGAGCCGCCATTCACTGCTGAGTCCGTTTCTTGGGCAGAGGGGAGGGCGCACCTCCGGGTCCCGTGGCTCAGCCGGGACAGCGAGTGAGGCGGGTCCCGGGGAGACAGCTGGCCGGGGCCTGCCTCCTGCTCCCCCTCCGTCTCCCGCACGCCGCCCTGCCCGGGCACCTGCTCTCACAGCCCCGCCGGCTGCGGGCCTGCCTCTGCCTGGATGTTCCGGAGGCGCCCTGTGTGTCCACGGCACTCCCCGCAGGCGCCGCGGGCCCAGGCGTGTGGGTCCAGAGCGACTCCCCAGCCCTCCTGCTGCCGGCCCCAGCGGCCCCCACGCCGGCCTGTTCACACTGCAGTTCGGGGCACAATCCCAGGGGCACTTGCCAACGTCTGAGGGACTTCCGGTTCTCTCCATGGCGGTGCCACCCGCACCTGTGGGAGGGGGCGTGGCACCGCGCCCACAGGAAGCCCAGCCCGGCAGAGCAGAGGGCCGTGGTTCGGGGGGCCTGCAGCGACCGCACCAGCAGCTCCCACCCCTCCGGGCGTGACAGCCACGTCTCAGAACATGCAGTCCGCTCCGCCTGAGCAGCCAGGCACCGGGCCCTGCGGCCAGGCTGACGTTGGCGCCCGGGCTGTGGCCGCCGGTGTGGCGCCGTGGTTAGCATCGACCTAGGAACCAGGAGGTCCCAGTTTGATTCCTGGTCGGGGCACATGCCCTGGTTGTAGGCTCGATCCCCAATGGGGGGCATGCAAGAGGCAGCTGATCCATGATGAATGAATGTCTCTCATCATGGATGTTTCTATCTCTTCCTCTCCCTTTCTCTCTGAAATTAATAAAAAATATATTTTTAAAAAAACAACAGACTGCGGTCCTGTGAAGTCCTGGATAAGCCACGCCCATTCCAGGCAGGGAACCCTGGCCAGGGAGGGTGCCACAAGCCCTGCTGCGGGGACAACAGCCGGCCCGGTGGGCGGGAGGCGGGGAAGACGGTGCGGGTCGTCCGGAGCCGGCCAGGACACCCAGCGCCCGGGGCACGCTCGCGGGGAGCGGCCTCCTGGGCTGCGGGGTGGGCTGCCCCGCACAGGCGCGCGGGCTCCAGTCTCGGGAGGGCCTCCTTCTGCCTTCGGGTCCCCCCTCCGCCAGGGCCTCGGCCGGTGCTGGCCGTTCCTAGTCCAGCACATTCTTTCAATGTAAAGCAGGATGGCTGGTTCGTATTAAATCTTGGAAAGGCTCTTGGGTTTCAGGCTGATAGCAAAGCCGTAAGCAAGCAAATGGCGTCTCCATTTCTGGGAACTCGGAGCCGTGCTGAGCAGCCCGGGGTCCACAGGGTGCTCTCTGAGCCGGAGAGTGTGAGGAAGGTGCCTGCCCAGCGGGAGGGTCTGGCTGGGGGTGGGGACGCCCCCTCCAAGCCACCCCGGCCCCGCGCACAGACGCCCAGACCAAATCCAGAAGCTCAGAAGCCTCCGTGGCACGGACGCAGCTGTCCTGTGGGGGACGCTGTTTCTGAGGGGCTCTCCCTCCTGTGGTCCCCGGACGCCTAGGGAGCAAGACCGGCCTGGGCTTCGCTGCCCTCAGCCTCCCCGAGACCAGGACACCCCTCTACCTGGAGCCCCACAACCAAAACCCCCAAAGCCAGGATCCCCGAGACCACAACCCCCATGACCAGGACCCCAGTGACCAGGATTCCCGGGAGCAGGATGCCTCATCTGACCTGGTCTTGGGTTCCCTCCAAAGATGGCGGCCAGAGGTGCCTCTGTCTTAGTGTCTGTCTTGACAAAGCATTTGGGAAGGTCAGGGGGAGCCAGGCTGTCGCTGGGGATGCAGCTGCTGCAGGAGCGGCCACTCACCCACTCGGAGCCTCCCTGCCAGCCCCTGGAGACCTGGGCTGAGGCCACGGGCTGCTGGGCAAGCAGGGCGGCAGGCTCCTCCGAGCTCAACTGCTGCCCCAGCCCAACCTGTGCCCGACCAGGATGGCGTTTCTATCTTTACTGGGATTAATGCCACTGACTTAAGTCTCACCGCTCAGGAGCTGTTGCCATCATGCCCTGGGTCACAGGTTCTGATGCTCCCCCTCCCCTCGGTCTCACCCAGCACAGCACAGAGCTGGAGGGACCTCACTTCTCCGCACCGCCTGGCCCACAGTCCTGCCGCCCCGGCGCCTTCCCACCTGGCTAAGGGGATGGGCTTGGGGAGAAGAAGACTGCCCGGCCCGCATGGCTCAGTGGCTGAGTGTCCACCTATGAACCAGGAGGTCAGGATTCCATTCCCAGGCAGGGCACAGGCCCGGGTTGTGGGCTCCATCCCCAGTGGGAGGAGTGGATCCATGATTCTCTCTCATCATTGATGTTTCTCTCTCTGCCTCTCCCTTCCTCTCTGATATCAATAAACACATATTTACACAAGAAAGAGGACTATCCCTCTCCTGCCGGCCCAGCCCCACAGGCACTCACTCTTGGGCAACCTGCACCTCCACTTTCCATCTGAAGAAGAGACTCCGCCAGCGGTGGCAAATGCTTGCTGACTAGATCAAACAAACGACTGATTAAAAACTAAAAGCTTACAAAAATGGGCAGAAAAAATATAACCAAAAAGCATCGATCCACTAAACCAGTGGTCAGCAAAGTCATTAGTCAACAGAGTCAAAAATCAACAGCACAACGATTGACATTTCTTTGGAGAGCCAAATTTTTTAAACTTAAACTTCTTCTAACGCCACTTCTTCATATTAGACTCGCCCAGGCCGTGGTATTTTGTGGAAGAGCCACCCTCCAGGGGCCAAAGAACCACATGTGGCTCGCGAGCCAGTTTGCCAACCACTGCACTAAACACATAATTTTCAATCAGGGACATGCAACCAGAATAGTGAAACCTTTTTCATCCATCGATGACCTTATTCAAGTAAGTACTTAAATGGTAGGCCCTGACACCAGGTAACAAGCACCCTGAAATTAGAGTAAGCTGATTCAACTTGACAACTCCTATCAAAGAGTAAAATGTGCTAATTCTTTGATCAAGCAATTCCACTTTGAGGAATTCACACAGGAGAAATACTCAGTATGTGCACAAAATTAGGAGGTTCAAGGAAGCATGTTTTTGAATTTTAAAAGTGGGGAGACCAGTCTAATGTCTCCTACTGTCCATTAATAGAGGAATCTATATAATAAATTTATCTATATAATAGAGGACTATGCAAATTAGCTTGGACGCCATAACATCACACCTGACAACAGGGACCACAGGCTGCGCCCCTCACCTGGTGGGGCTTGATGGGAGATCTCAGGCTGCACCCCCTCTGCCCCACGGGGCTTGATGGCAACGTCAGGCCATGCCCCTTGCCCAGTGGGCCTTGATGGGGGGCCTGGACCGGGAGACCTCAGGCCACATCCCCTGCCCCAGAGTAGGGCTGGGAGACTTCGGGCCGAGTACCCTGCCCTGGTGCCAGGCCCGGGGTCCTGAGGGTCTTGACGGGGTGGGGCGGGCCGGGTCTTGGTCTCGCCCAATGGGGTGGGGCCGGCCGGGCCTGGGCCTCCTGTATGTTTTAGAAGCAGGTGCGGGTGGTGGGTAGGGAGTTGACTCTGGGTCTTGTAGTACGTCCCAGACTCTGTCTGACAGGAGGGAGATTTTCATATACTAATCTTCTTTCACCTCTGACACTTGTATTATAGAGAAAGGGCAAAGAGCAATATTAAAATATTTCCTCTAATTAATTCCTTTTTAACGTGCACAGATTTTGTGCACCAGGCCCCTGATGGTGATAAACTCTAGTCCGCCTTCACAAAGCCCCAAGGCCACATGAAAACCGACAAGAGGCGTCTTACTCAGTGGAAGGACGCCCGCTTGTTGTTAGGAAGCGAGTTACGGAGCAGTAACAAAGGCGGGAGCCCATCGGGTTTGTTTGTTTTTCCTTTGGTTCTTTCTTGTTTTGGTTTGGTTTGGTTTGGGGAGCTTCGGGGGGTTGGGGTGTGGCCGTCTGTTTGTGAAACAGACTTTATTGAACAGTGCCGGGGCTGACACAGAGGAAGGGCGCAAACCTAACCCTCTGAGCTGAGCTGTCCTCCTCTGGCTCCTGCGCCTCCGCGGCGGCTCCCGCCTGCCCTCCCTGCGGCTTCCTCCTCCTCCGTCTGTCCCCAGAGCGAGAGCTCTGAGGCAAACACCGCGCCCTGCGCAGTGGCTTCCTCTGGAGGGGATGGAAGCCGGTGGCAAGAGCTTTCCCCCCGTATTCTCCACCTTCTTAAACTTCTGCATGTTTGCGTCTAAGACAGGTAGCCATGTGTTTCTTGAGCAATAAAGGAACAGGTGGAGTGCGAGGGATGGATGTGGATGGGTTTTGCCATGGTTAGCTGTGAGTGGTAGGAGTTTACTTTCTTTTATGTCTTCCTGAATTGTTCAAATAGTTGCTTTTACGATACTGGAAAGACTCAGTTTCCCTAAATATCCCTTCACATCCATTCCAGCAACAGGGAGAGGGGGCAGACAGCAGAGCTCCTGAGCCAGTCTTCAGCAGGCCACGCCTCTTCGCAACAGCCCACAGGAGACCCCGAGGAGCAGACGGCGACGAGTCACCGACATGGGGGGGGGGGTCAGTGTGGGTGAATGAGAGCAGAATGAGTGGTGGTCAATGGCAAGGGCAGCCATTGCAGCTGCCACCCGGGAACCGTATGGGGGCCGCCCTCCCCCCCCCCCCCCCCCCCCGTTCTCTGGAGTGAAGCTCAGACAGCCACCTGCTCTCCACAGGCTCCAGACAGACGGGGTGTCTCCTCGTGGAAAATACAACACGGACTGATCACTTTGGTGGAACCCCGCTCATGGACCCTTCTCCTGCCATGCCCACATGCTGCACAGCCCTTCTCCTTCCATGCCCACATGCTGCCCTGCCTAGCCCTTCTCCTTCCATGCCCACATGCTGTCCAGCCCTTCTCCTGCCATGCCCACATGCTGTCCAGCCCTTCTCCTTCCATGCCCACATGCTGTCCAGCCCTTCTCCCTCCAGGCCCACATGCTGTCCAGCCCTTCTCCCTCCAGGCCCACATGCTGTCCAGCCCTTCTCCCTCCAGGCCCACATGCTGTCCAGCCCTTCTCCTTCCATGCCCACATGCTGTCCAGCCCTTCTCCTTCCAGGCCCACATGCTGTCCAGCCCTTCTCCCTCCAGGCCCACATGCTGTCCAGCCCTTCTCCCTCCAGGCCCACATGCTGTCCACCGGCGCCCAGAAACCAGAGCCTTTGCCCGAACTCTTCTGGCGGCCAGACCAGACGTGACCTGAATGCACTCGGTGGTAAAATCTGACCTGAGCTTCCACGAGGCCGCTCATGCTCTCCACTTACCCTCCCTGTGAGCACCAGGCACTTCTCATTGAAAAGCCCTGATGGTCCTGGCTGGTGTTGCTCAGTGGATAGAGTGTTGGCCTGCGGTCTGAAGGGTCCCGGGTTCATTCTGGTTAAGGGCACATGCCCAGGTTGCCGGCTCCATCCACAGTAGGGGATGTGCATGAAGCAGCCCATCAATGCTTTTCTCTCATCATAGATATATATATGATATATATATATCTCCCTCTCCCTTCTCTCTAAAATCAATGACAATGGTGGGGGGGGGAAGGAACATTTGTAATAATATGAACAATAAAAACTTATTTAAAAAATAAATAAATAAATAAAAGGTGAAGAAAAAAAAAATCAATGGCAATGACTTTAAAAAGCTCTGATGGATAGCGGGTGCTTGTCCAGACCCAGAGGGAGGTGTCACATGACATAGTGCAGACACCCTACTGTCTCCCTAAATTTCCTACGTGTAAAATCGAAAATACAAAGTATCTAAACTGCTCAGATCTGCAAGTGCTAATGCTTCCGGGGTCCTGGGTCTGTGGCTAAGGGTCAGGCAGATCGCCGAGGGCAGAGCACAACGGGCATCCCATTTCTAAACATGAACATCCAGGTGAAAGCTGTAGTCACCCAAGATCCAACAGTGCTAAGGCACCGGTAACACGAGGCTCAAGCCACAGGGTCAGCCATCCAGTGAGTGCACATGTGTGTGCATGGGTGCGTGCACATGCATACACAGCGTGTGTGTTCACTTCTGTGAAGCAGGAGACAGGCACAGACGAGAGACCTGCGAGCCCGCAGGGTCCTCCTGCTCCAAAGCCGTGACATGCACAATGCCTCACCCCCCTCACCCCTCGCCCGCCTGGCGGCTCTCTTCCTCACAGACCCTGTGACCGGGGGGCCGCAGGGCCACGTGAAGAGGCTCCGCAGAGCTTCCCTTCACAACCAAGCACCAATGAGCGCTTTTTAAATATATTTTTATTGATCTCAGGGTGAGAGAAAAACATCCATAATGAGAGAAACATGGACCAGCTGCCTCCTGCACGCCCCCTCCCCCACTGGGGATGGAGTCCACAACCTGGGCATGTGCCCCGACTGGGAATCAAACCATGGTCTCCTGGTTCATAGGTCGACGCTCCACCACTGAGCAACACTGGCCAGGCAAGAATGAACACTTTCCACTAGCATGGAGCCAAGGGGAAAAACAAAGCTCTCATGCTCCTCAAGGCCCCTCCTGACATGGAAAATCTATGATCCCCTCGCTCTTCCGATAGGTGCGTGGCCCCCGGCCAGGAACAAGTCAGGGCAGAAATATTGTCAAAATGTTTTATTTTATCTCAGGTGCACTAAAAACAGGAGGCTCAAAATGCAGCCTCCTCCCCCCTGAAGCAGCCCTTCAATTCATTTAAAACAAAGCCTTTTATTTGGCGTTCATTCACTCATTCATTCATTCATTCATTCCGCGTATCAGCCGAGCCCTGAGCAATGCAGAGTGAGGGACGCCGAGCCCACGTGGAAAGCCCAAGTATTACTTTTGACCCCGCCAATGAGCTGCTGGTGGCTTCATGTGGCCTGGAAGCCTTGCTGATACCAAAAATCAGTTGCCTGACACATATTTCACATGATACATGTACTACAGACAGTATTCTTACCAGGAAGGACGCTAGAGAGAAGAAATGCTATGCTGAGGAAAGCCATGAGGAAGAGAAGATACAGTGACAGTATTAACAGACAAGACCTGCATGTGAATGGACTCGGCCAGTGGAAACCATGCTGCTCACGGTCACTGGACTGGACTTCCTGTGTGGCCACCAGCCTCGGTGGACAGGACCAAGTGGAGAGCGGAGAAAATCACCCCATTTCGCAGATGACAGAAACACGACTGAGGGCGAGTCTGTGCGTCAACAATAAAAGGAGAACTTGCCCCCAAGTTCATCATTTCTGGCCTCTACCTGCCAACCACATGGCCTGCAAGGCCAAGGCCACCTCAGTGACAGGGCCTGGGGCCTGGGGGCAGGAGGGCAGCCAGCAGGCGAGGACCGAGCCGGGGACACATCCGAGCCCCCAAAGGAGAATGACCCACAAAGGCCCACAGACGCCAAGAGGAGGGTTTGGGAAATGGCTGGATGCCCAAGCCAAGCCCAGCAGAATCCAATCGAGCTCCGCTTAGGTCTCTCCCTGCGGGAGGTGGCGGGGGGGGGGGGGGGGGGGAGGGGATGTACCTAGGGGTGACCCTCGTTCGCGGCGGGGGTGCTCGCCGTGGCTGTGCTCAGGGCGCCTTACAGTGAGACACGGGCAGGACCCGAGAGCAGCATGCTGACTGCGCAGGCCTCGCTCCTGCAGGCGCCTCGGACACGGGGTGCAGCCCGGGGGTCAGAGAGCCATTTCCACAGCCTCAGTTTCCCACAGATGGACGGAGGCAGGCGGGGGTCAGCAGAGGCCACAGACACGTTGTGTGAGGCTGACGGTGGGATGTCAGAGGGCCGGTGGGAGCGAGAGGTGCTGCGTTCTGTGGGCTTTGGCTCCCAAGGGGCTGAGACTGGCCAAAAACGCTGGTAAACAAAATACCAGCTGTAAACTCCTCTGCAAGAATGCCTGGAACCGCGCACCTGGGTCTGGGCTCCCGCCATCACAAACAGCGTGCGTGGGCTTCCTGGCCGGGCAGCGAGAACACCGTGGGAGAGGAGAGCCGGCGGCTCGGAGCCGATAAGGGACGTGTTTTGCCTCCTATCTCCTGGCTCCGACTCAGCCCCGATGGAGAGTGACAGCAAATGGCCTCCTCCCGGGGCCCCGGCTGGGCCCTTCCCCTCAGGCCTGGGAAACGCGCACCTTCCTCAGCCAGAGGCCGGGAGAGAGGCCCTCGGAGCTAAGTCCGCCGGGTCTGCCACGCACTCCATGGCCGGGAGAGCAAAGAAAAAAGCAGGGGGCACGGAGCCCGCACCTGACCGGGGGCTTAGGAACCGGCGCGAGGCTGTTCTTTTACGTTATCGATGTCAGAGCGGAAGGGAGAGGGAGATGGAACATCCGTGACGAGAGAGAATCATGGGTCGGCTGCCTCCTACGGGCTCCCACTGGGGATGGAGCCCGAAACCCGGCCGTGTGCCCTGGACAGGAATTGAACCTGGGGCGCCCTTCAGTCCGCAGGCCGACACTCTATCTAGGGAGCCAAGCCCGCCAGGGCGGCACGGGTGTCCTGAGTGAAGCTTCGGGGTCTGGAAGCGCGGCTGTGGAAGGCCCATGAAGGCAGGAGAGGGTCAGTGACAAGATAACAACGTGGCCGGCAAGACCTCAGGGACTCCCGGGCAGAAGCGGGTGTGACAGCTGAAGGGCACAGCCAGCCCCAAGTTGCTCTCCTCCTGGCTTCCTAACACCTAGCACAGAGGTGCCTCAGGCTCTGCTCCACCTATCCAATAAGGCGGGTCATCTTTCCGCGGGCGGGGGGCCCACCTTCCGTTTGTAAAATACACACCTGTCCCTGGCTGCTGTGCTCAATGGTTAGAGCGTCAAGGGCACTTACCAGGTTTGCAAATCTGATCCCCTCCCCCCCATACTGAGACACGTGTCTCAGTCACATCGATATTTCTCTCTCCTCTCTCTATTCCCCCTGCCTCCTCTCCTCCACGCTCTCCAGAAGATAATAATAAAAATAAAAATCATGCCAAAACTGGTTTGGCTCAGTGGATAGAGCACCGGTCTGTGAACTGAAAGGTCCCAGGTTCGATTCCGGTCAAAGGCATGTACATTGGTTGCGGGCACATCCCCAGTAGGGAGTGTGCAGGAGGCAGCTGGTCGATGTTTCTCTCTCATCGATGTTTCTAGCTCTCTATCTCTCTCCCTTCCTCTCTGTAAAAAATCAATAAAATATATATTATAAAAAGTAATATAAATAAATAAATAAATAAATAAATAAATAAATAAAAATCGATGGAAAAAATACCCTCGCTCCCTGGTAAGTATATAAAAAACAAAGCACGGCCCCTGTGAAGCTGATTCAGAAGACACAGTACACAGGAACACTTCGCCTGCATGTCTACAGACACCTCATCTTCCCTAAACCCGTCCTCACGGCCAGCTTCTGAGCTACACCGTGCTTCCGGGGCAAGGCTCCGCCTCAGCGCCGCTGCCGCCGGTCCGGAGCGTTCCTTGGGGCTGGCTGTGCCCTACTGAGCAGCACGCCAGCCTCTGCCAACCGGAGACCAGGAGCAGCGCCCACCGATGCCCCAGCTGTGAGGCCCAAACGTCCTCAGACGCTGCAGAATGTTCCGTGGGGCCACGCTGTCCTGGGCGCAGACTGTGCCCTCAGACAAGGACCAATGGGCAGTCCAGGGACCTGGGCGCGGAGCTGGAGCCCCGGGGTGGCTCTGACTGACTCCCTGGTGGCGTGGCTCTGGGCCGGTGACTGACACCGAGCCTCACGCCTTTGGAGGCCCCACGCCTGCCCGCTGGGGAACTGGGAGGGTTAAATCGGACCTTGCCTGGCACCTGGTGGGTGTTCAATGTCCAGTTGCTCTCCTCCTGGCTTCCTAAGGCCCTTTCAATAGAGACCTTCCAGATCCCACCACACACCTGCTCCTCAGCCCCTCCCTCTCTGCAGACACGGAGTGAGCTGGGGGCTTGGCAGCCGGCCTTTGCTGGGCACTCACTGGCCGGGTGGGCATGGGCTTGCCATGTGACCTCTTTCAGGTTCTCGGCTGCTAAGTGGGCAGCAGCCTCTCTGCCCGCACAGCTGCACCAGGTGCTGCCGCCCCTCTCGGCGGCCGGCCTGGCCCTGCTGCCGTGAGTCATGGGGAGGGTGGACGGCGGCTCTTTACTCAGCACGCTCACGTCTGATTGAAGTGCTTCTCAAACATGTCTGTGCATTAAGACATCTTGTGAAGATGTTCGAACAAAGCACCGAGGCTGGAGGCACCGCCCCCAGAGTCTGATTTCATGGGTCCCGTGTGGGATGCAAGCGGCTCGCACTTTTTAAACTTCTCAGGTGATGCTGACACGCGGCCAGGGTTGAGCCTCACAGTCCTGGACGCAGACTCTCCAGGCTCGTTAAACGCACCTGCTTGCCACCCTAACCCATGACTAACTCCTCCCGCCCCCACGCTTTACACAAATCACTGCCCCCACCTGCACGGCTTCCCCAGCTTTCCCAGCCAATCCCCGGCTTCTCCCTCTACCCAGACCAACTCCCTTTCTAACGTCTTCCCATTTGTCTCTTGAACAGGACTTGCTCACCCATGAACAGGTTTAGCACATGCACAACACAGGATGCTTAGAAAATAAAATTTATGTGCAAACAAACATAAGTATTTTCCAATATTGTATGCAGAGGGGAGATTCCGGATAAATGCCAAGAAGGCATTGCTCATTAGAACGCCCGTGGGGCCTCTTCTTGCCCATTGGCGGTCAGACTGTTTGCGAGCCACACCGGAGAGCACGTGGCCAGAGGCTCAAACACTCGGCAGTTGGTCTTCATTAGCACACACCGTGCTCGCCAGCCTTGACTCAAAGGACCAGAGCTCTCTAAAGCAGCGGTCACCAACCTTTCGGACCTCGAGGGCTAACAGTGGTCCTAGGACCACCGCTTGGCGACTGCTGCTCTAAGTATCAAACACCCAGTTACAGGACGATGTGTTACGCTGGGGACATTGAAAACTACCCGACAAGCCCTGGCTGCTGTGGCTGAGCTGGCTGAGATGGTCCCGAGCATCAGAAGTCACTGGTTCCATTCCAGTCAGAGCACCTGCCCGGGTCCTGGACTGGAATCCCAGTAGGGGGCGTGCAAGACGTCGCTGATAGATGTTTCTCTCTCACACAGATGTTTCTCCCTTCCTTTCCCTTCCTCTAAAGTCAATAAAAAACACGTTAAAAAAGAGCGCTACCACAAGATCTGAGAACAATCTCTAACAGCAGAATGGCTGGGATACGAGTGCAGTCTCCACCTGGTGACTTGGATAGGACACTCGTTTGAATAAATAAGTTAGGATATCTTTGTTTTGAAAAAAGTTGTCATTATCAATCACAGCATCTTATTGCTTTAAGTTTCGTTACTGTTATTAGCCTGAAAGCTGTTTGCTTACAGTGGCGGCTCTCAGCAAGGGCCCTGAGCAATGTCTGCAGACATTTCTATTGTCACAGTGGGGAGAGGGACCGGTCAGTAGCGCCATGGCTGAAAACACTGAATGAAGTGTGTTCATGGATGTGGCATATTTTCTTATATATTTTGACCAGCTTGTCCTCTCCTCAGAAGAAATGTCTTCATTATACCTCTCAGTGCAGAGCTTTCTAGTGAAGGCCACGGGGGAAACGCTGTGAGACGGGCCAGGACCTTTGTCTGGTGCCTGGAAATCGCCATGAATCAGGAGTCACTGCCCTCAGAAGGTGTGCTGGACAAGAGCATAACACTGTCCCTGCGAGTGTGGACTGCGTCAGCCTGCCTGGGTGTGGATCTCAGCTCTGGTTTTTACCAGTTCTGTGACATTAGGCAATTTACTCAACCTCCCTACGCCCTAAGATAGGAGTAATGCTGTTTCTTAACTCTGATTATGATTGTTTTAATCCTCAGCCACAGACATGCTTAGAGAGAGGAAGGGAGAAGAGGAGGGAGGAAGGGAAGGAAGGAAGTATGAAGAGAGAGAGAGAGAGAGAGAGAGACATCAAGTTGAGAAACACAATCAGTTGCCTTTTGTACATGCTACAACGGGTATGTGCCCTGACAAGGAATCAAACCAGCGCCCTTTCTGTGCACAGGATAATGCTCAACCAACTGAGCCATTCTGGCTGGGCTCCCTTATTATTTGTGTGGAAGAAAAATAAATTGTTAACTGTGTATTACCTGGCATGTAAAAAGTGCTCAATAACTGATAGTTGCCATCATCATGTCATCGTTATTTTAAGTAAACATCATTGCAAAGACTAGCGTGCTCCTCGTTTGCAGAGAGTGCAAAGTCAGGTGCACTCATGATTTGGGCATTGACAGGGGACTTGAGCGGTAGCCCTCAACCTCGGCTGGGCGCCGGCTACCCACACTGCCGGCCCACTGAGTCAGACGCCTGGGGCTAGGACCCATGTCAGGACTTTCTTAAGCACGCCATGCTGCCCCGATGTGCAGCTCAGGTTTAGGATCCCTACATTAAAATCATGGACAAAGGCTCTCTCAGTGGGATGATCACGGGAGAGTAGATTTTAGGAAAGAAAGTGAAGGCTGTGGAAGAAAGAAGGGTCGGGTGGGGAAGAATCTTTGAGGAAATGAACACATTCAGGTGAGTAGAGACAGAGGTAAGTATGCCAACAGTTCCTGCCTTTTCCCGTCAAATATACCCAAAACCAGGGGAGCAGGAAGGGAAAGCATGAGACACAGCCCACGGGACAGTGACTGTAGCGCACCATGAGGGACGCTGAGTGAGAAGGAAGAGGCTGTTGGGGAGGTAAGGCACCCAGAGAGGGCCACCCTGGAGAGCAGGGTGACCAGAATTCCCCGATGAAAACTCCACCCTGGACAGTTCGGTAAGGAGTTCTGAGTAACCAATGAAAAGCTACTTGTGGCTGATATTTATTTAACGTTTCATTTCTCAGAGATAAGAAGCTTATGTCCACATCCCAGAAAGCACAGCAGACCAACCACCCAGCCTCAGACACTGGTCTGCCCACTGCGCCCTCAGGCTCGGGGCACAGTGCCCACCTGTGCAGTGTGGCCCCGAGGGACCACCCACCAGCGCAGCAGACACACCACCGAGGGCCACCAGGTGAGTCCGCTGCTGAGACTCTCCCAGAGCCACTCTCAGCGGTCATTGTGTTCAAAAGCCTGACGAGCATTCCCCGTCTAGTGGATTAACACCCGGCCTTTGGGTCTGGGTGTCGGTCTCTGGAAGCCCGGGTTGGGTTTTACTCTTTCACTTGCCTTCCGCTGCAGCTTAAACTAAAAGCACGAGCACCTTCCCTCGGTAAGCAGGACAATCCGGAGAAGTGCTCGCCTCTGCCCGTCCGAAGGCCACTCCACAGATCAGAATGCAGCCCCGGAAGAGACAACGCCCACTCTCCCGGAACCGGGCCCACATCCATGTGCCTTCTGCTGGGGACCCGGTAACGAAGCAGGACCACCCTCTGCAAACCAGGGCGGGGCGAACAGCTGTGGCGGGCGGCACCACCGGCGCTGGGACGTTCTCCAGGCCCCGGGGTCAGCAGCAGAGCGACACCTGTGCAGAACAGGTTGCCTCTGATCCCCCGGAAAGCCCTTCGCGCGATGTAGGCCAAACTGTGTTTGTTGTCCTTAAGCCAGTTCCCGGCCTCGGAATTTAGACAATCATTCAGCCGCTCCATGTCGTGCCTCTGAAAATGCAGCCCGAGAATTCCCGGGCATATGTCAACGCGTCAGTTCCTTCAGGCCTCACCCAGCCCCTCTCTGTGCAGCTCCCGGGGTAAGAGAACGTTCACAGGGATGAGAAAGGAACCCGTGAAGGGAAATTGGCCACAGCTCCGAGGGCATGGGGGGTGGGGGGGAGATGGGGCAGGAGGAGGTGCTCCGCTCCTGCAGGGCCCACTCCCCACGCGCAAGGCTCTCCCCGAGCCCTGGGGGAAATGGCTCTCCCAAGCCGGCGATCACTTCCACGGAACACTGCCGCGGTTTCTGCTTCGAAGGAGTCAGCAGAATGTCACTCTTGGCCAGTCCTGAAAACGTGATGAAGACAGCGCTTCAGAGGCCCGCGCGAGGGACAGGAAATGTCAGAATCCAGTGTTCAGGCTCCAGCATTCATCTCCTGAGCAAATGCCGAAGATGGGCTTGTCTGTGAAAGTCGAGAAGCACCGTGTTCAGCAATTATGCGAACCCTGAAGACTTGGCTCCCGGACCATGTCTGTTGGTCTTGGAATGCTCTCCGGATCCAAGTAGCTGACAGAGTTTTTATTATTATTATCAATAACACGGGGCCTTAAGGAAGGTGTGCACTCGGAGTGAGTGAAGAGACTCTGGCTCCATTCCATGTTCCCCATCTCTCTGTGGACCAATGGTGGCTGATGTTCCACTTACACTGTGCTCTCGTGTCTTCTCTGCTCATAAAAATGCATTATTCAGTTCGGGATGAATTCAAAGTCAGGATGTGGGGGCCTTTAGGAAGCCTTACAAAAATATTTGCGAGGAGGAGAAGCAGTTAAACTCTCAGCAGGTACTAACTGCTCTCCTGTTTCGTCTGCCTCAGGGACCATGCCCAGGGGACAGCTCGCTGGTGGGCATCTACAGAGACTCACCACGAGGGCCCTGGCTTGTGTCCTCACTGTGCAGCACAGCCAAGCAGACGGAAAACCTGTGTGGGGCGCCCTGCCCTCCGGCGCTCCCATGTTGAATCAGTGGCTGGCACTCCGAGTGCTGAGACGGAATGCGCACTGTGCGCTCACCCTGTGCGCTCACATGTGCTGGGCACTGCGGGGCCACCTGGAGGAGGAGTATGCAGGGGAGTCAGGGAGACAGGAGGGACTCGGGCCAGGAGACCCACGGGCACCCGGGGACTGCTCGCTCAGCCTGGAAGGACGGGGAGGACTGGGTGGAAGGAAGGCGTTAGGCAGGAGGCGAAGGTCAACAAAGACGCGAAGGCAGAAATGAGGAGGGCATGTCACTCGGGACTGGCAAGGGATGCCCCGCCCCTTCCCTTTCGGTCTTATCAGACCCATCTGATGGAACAAGGTGAGAATTATGTGAAAGAATCCTGCTTCATCTGCAGGGACTTCCTGCGACACAGACAGGAAGCCTTTGAATGAGGATCAGTGAGGGCTCCGTGGGTGGGAATGTCCGAGTCTGGAAAGACAGAAGGAGTCGAGACCGACAGCACCGTGTGTCAGAGCTGCCTGGGAACACGCAGTCCTGGGGGAGCAAGGTCCCCTGGAAGACATGACTCCTCCTGTCACTCATCCCGGTGACCACACACACACCATTACACACACACACACACACACCCATCACACACACATCCATCACACACCTCACACACACACCATCACACACACACACACACACCATCACACACACACACACACACCCATCACACACACACCCATCACACACACACCCATCACACACCTCACACACACACCCATCACACACCCATAACACCCACACCCTTCACACACACACCCATCACACACACACACACCATCACACACACACACCATCACACACACACCCATCACACACACATCCATCACACACACACCCATCACACACACATCCATCACACACCTCACACACACACACCCATCACACACCCATAACACCCACACCCTTCACTCACATACCCATCACACACACACACACACACACCATCACACACATCACACACACACACCATCACACACACACACCTATCACACACACACACCATCACACACACACACACACACCCATCACACACACACCCATCACACACACACCCATCACACACCTCACACACACACCCATCACACACCCATAACACCCACACCCTTCACACACACACCATCACACACACACACACCATCACACACACACCCATCACACACACACATCACACACACCCATCACACACACCCATCACACACACACACCTGGCTGCCAATAAGAGGAACTGTGAGAATCTGACACTCCAGGTCTGTGGTCGGCAAACCACGGCTCGAGAGCCACATGCGGCTCTTTGGTCCCTTAAGTGTGGCTCTTCCACAGAACACCACGGCCTGGGCGAGCCTATTCGGAAGAAGTGGTGTTAGAAGAAGTTTAAAAAACTTGGCTCTCAAAAGAAATTTCCATCGTTGTCCCGTTGATATTTGGCTCTTCGGACTAGTCATTTGCTCCGGGTGATGTCCAAACTTCCCAGCCTCCTCTCTGCCTCCACGTGCTGCCATCCACAAGCCACCGAGGGTCCGCACTGAGCCACCTCCTTGGCTTCCGCCAGCGATCCGCTCACACTCATGCGTTCCTGACTGGGTCACGTTATCACAGACGTGGACGTGGTGAAGAGGACTGCAGTGCGGAGCACATGACCTCTGTCATGCGATGGGTCCACGGCACGTCTCCGCCCCCCTCCAAAAGGAAGCTGTGCTTGTCTAGCTCCACAGAGTCCCTCCATGTCCCGAGGGCCTCACCTGCACCCGGGCCCTTCCCCAGGCAGCGGCGCCAGGTCCATTCCAGGGGTGCGGTCTTCCCGTCCACTGCCATGGGTCCGAGGAAGGTGGGAAGGGGACGGTGCCTCTGTCCCAGCGTTCACCGAAGTCCCCCGGAGGGGAAAGGCGAGATGACAAAGCTCACTGATCCTTGGGCTCTGGGCTCCCTCCCACCACTCACCCCTCTCTCCACAGCCCTAACTTGGCCCCCATCTCTGTGGCCTTCGGGAATTCCTGTCTCAGAAGCGCCTTCTGGAATCCTCTCCTGGAGTGGCCGCTCCGTGTATTTGAGGGGTCCCTCCCACGCCCCACCCAGAGGTCTCCCAGGTCCCTGGAGAGGCGCCGGCCGCGTGTGCTGAGCGTTAGGAATGCAGTCAGCTGCCCTGGCTTCAGGGAGCCCCAAGAAGGGCTGAAACTCCCAGCCTAAACCTCGTGCCGCGTTCCCTGCACCTCCGAGGCAGAGACCACCTGGAAGAGATGCTGGTCGCGGGCACCCTGCCTGTGCAGCCCCCCTCGGGCCTCAGCCCCACACCCAAGAAACGCTGGGTGTTTATATGAGCGTGCTTGCTCGCCATGCTGGGCTGGCTTCTTTCCCATTTCCTGGCCTTAATTTCTGGAAAAGCAATGATTTTTCCTGCTGGTCGGAGTCTGCCACAAAACGTCTCTTCTCTCCACTCACAGATGCACATGGCCTACCAGCAAGCCCGCAGCTCGCTCCCCTGCCTCTCGTGTGGCGTTACCACCCAGCGCGTTTCACTCAGCGCACACCTGGCTTCCTGCTGACGGGCCAACAGCAAACAGTGCGTTTCCCAAAAGCTCTATTGGCGGCCTCAGCAGTTTCCCCGACTTTACTCTCAATTTAAACGGGATTTTCAAAATCATCAAGACTCCTAGTCAGTCCAACACGTCCCTGGTGTCCCCGAATGATGCACCCCCCAGTCTGGAGACCAACCCGAGGCTGGACTCCTGGTTCAGCTCCGCATCTTCATGTAAACGATCCCGGACAGGACGCCAGAATGGAACACAGATGTCAGCCAGGGAACTCGGCGTTTGTTTAAATGTGGCCAGACCCAAACGTGCAGGTCCGGGGTGGGCAGCGTCCTCAGGGGCTCCTGCCGCCCTGCTCCCCACACCAGTCCCGGCAGCACGCCCAGCCTGGCCCTGGTTTCTGCAAACTCCACTGACACCCACACAGCCGTTCTAGTTGAGGGTCTTTAGGAGGATTCGGGGCCAGTTTCACGGGAAGGATCACACCCCATTGTTCTCCATCTTTCGCTCTCCTCTCTCCTCTTAAATCTGTTAAGCTGGCCCATGTGACCATGCTAATAATCAAGTGTTTCTCTCCTGGGAAGGTAACAATGCCATCTGATTCTGCCAAACCTAAGTAACCAGGCAGTTCGTAGGCAATTGCTCAGTCAGAGGAGGACAGGGGGAAACGATGCTTTCACACATGACTCGTTTACTTTTGCCTGGCAGTTTTAAGGTAATGAAAATACAAGCAGAGATTCACGTTGCCACTAAAACGGGACAAAATGCACTGTTTGCCCTGATTTCTCTACATCTTCAGAATCTCATGCATATATTCAAGCATAAACTTTGTATTAAATGAGTATGGATATTTTCATTGTGAGATCTAATGGACGACGTGGCAGCCATTGGTAACCGAGGCAGGTCATCTTTTTATTATAATTCTGAGCCCTGCACCCAACAGTCTGGCCCAGGTCTGCAGGGAGGAGGGTGACGGGACCTCACCATCGCCACGCAGCCACGGTCAGGGAATGAAAAGACCCCGAGTCCTTTTCCCTTTTTGCCCGAAAATGCAAATGGGGCCTGGTGGGAGATGCTAAACTTAGGTGCTGGCCACTAGGGGACGGGGGCTGCGTCCATCGGGAGGAAACACAGCTCTTATCAGAGGAGATGCTGCAGGGAAGCGGGAGGGGACACAGGCCCCGGCCAGCGCCAGCGAGGAGAGCAGGGCTGAACTGTGACCGGACACAGGCCGCTGGAGAATGTCTGTCTCGCAGCTCTCCTTGCTCCACGAAATGACAAATTGAGGTTTAACAAACACAACAACTTGGGGCCTTTGCTTATTTCTTCTTAAAAGGACAAGCGAGCACAGAAACTCCCCGCTGGGAGCACAGGGCCCGCGGAGTGCGTCGGAGGAGAGCTGTCAGTGCCCAACTGGCCCACCACGATCAAACCCCCAGCAAAGCTCTTCCAGCTGCAGCCTTCACAGCTCCAGGTTTTGTTTCAGAAAGTGCGGCCGGGTCCCGGCGTCCGATCTGACTCCCTCCCCGCTGCACCGCCACCAGGCTGCTCTCACCGCCATGGAAACGCCCGGCTGCGTGGTTTTTCCCACGTACAAGGCGACACCTGCCCCCGCATTCATTCAACATCTGCTTTCCACCTATGGCGGCACGCCACGTCCCCGTGTGTTTTTCAGAGGACTTGGGACAAAGCATAGAAGAACGTTTACAATGTCTGCTCCTCCTTTCTGCCCCCATGACTCAATGCTGGCTTTCACACGTTTCACTTCAGGTCCCGCTCTCTAAGACGTTAATAATATGGAAAGATACGTGATATGCTGGAGGACATGTGAAGTTTCCCCCAGGTCGTTCAAAGCATGTCCCAGCACAGTATTGCACACGACACCTGCTGCTGGGTCTGGGTCCCGCTGCCCTTTTTATGGGCCAGAACCCGCGGCGCAGTAAAGCACCCGAGGAGCAGCGTTAACTAAGGAAGCAGGAAGGCTGAGTGTGCCCTCCGTCTCGCCTACTTCAATAAGAGTGATTCGCTTCTGTGGAAACATTTATTTCCCCTCGGACTGTACGGGGAGGGAGAGGGAAGACTGTTTAACACATTCCAGATGACCTATGGAAGAAGGATTATGAAAATCAATTTAACTACCGTGTCCCTGACTTTGCTTTGTTCTATTATCAACCATAGGGCACAGAACTTTGTAACCAAAGCAATATTTAACCTACTTTATTATTCGAAGACTGGTGTTGGGTTGATATACGTTAATTTTTAAATATTTTATGAAAGTAAGCTTTCCTTTCTCACAACAAAGAAATACAGAACTGAATCCATTTTAGTAACAAAATATCTAGTCTGATGAAAAGAAACAAGCAACTAAATTCAATGACATGGCATTGTCTGCAAACATCTGCCATCATGAGTTCCATGTTGGTAATAATTTGTACACTGTCCCTAGAAAAAGCAAAGCTGGAAATGGTCGCATTGAGAAGTACTTACTCCCTCTTTAGTCCTGACCTTCAAAGAGGAAAGAGCAGAGGGGAAGGGGGAATGGAAGCACGTGCTTCCCAATGCAGAGCCTGTGTTACAGGCAGGCATCCAGCCTGGCTCCCACCCAGGAGGGGCCGGAACCCATGGGCACCCACACTAAAGGCGGGCCCTGTCCCCACACCCTCCAAAGCTGCGCTTCCATCCCTGGTGAGGGCACATGCAAGAGCCAACCGATGAAGGCAGAGATGAGTGCAACAACAAGTCAATGTTTCTCTCTCACCCTTCCTCTCTCTCTAAAACTAATCAATAAATTAAAAAAAAAAAAAAACTAAAATAATTGCTTGCTTCTTTCCATTGCTGAAGCATCACTGTGTGGCGTACGGATGGGAAAAGTATGTTCAGTCTCTAAGAAGCTCACGCAGCACTGTTAGAGCATAAGAACCTTCATCACAGTCGCTGCCGTCATTTGTGATTATTTTGATTGCCAGCAAGTTACTGGCAGAGAGGTAGCAAGTCATTTTTAAATGGGTGTCTCAGGGGCCTTGGCCAACATGAGATGCCACTCATTTTTCTTCCTAGTAAATCTCCATACAGTCGAATACATGCTGGTTTTACAAGCGCTTATTAGTCTGTAAGTTTCCGCAATGGGAGACGCGGGGCACACGGTGTGAGGTGTCCGAGCTGCGCTGTCGCTGGAAATGCCAGCCTGCGAGTGCACACGGGACCCTCCGCGGCCCCAGGCTGGGCCCCGCACTGACCCCGAGAGCTGAGGCACGGAGACAGGGGCACAGGAGAGCCCGCCCTATAGGGGCGGCTGGGGAGGTGGCCTCGTGCAGGGTAAGAAGCCACTGCCTCCAGACCACAGCTTAGTCACCTGTGATCCCCCTGTTTCCCCTGCGCCCCGGCTGTGCGGTCTGTGGGCTCGGGGCAGAGCCCCTGGCAGCGGGCCTGGGGCGGAGCGGGCAGCGAGGGCACGGAGGCGGCGGGCGGATGGGAGTTCACGCCCCCACAAGGGCTTTAGGACCCTGAGGGCCTCGCTCCTGGGCGCCTCATTGGCGTGGTGCGTGCTGGGTCAGGAGGAAACGCAGTTACGCTGGTCGTCATTCCTGAATTTCACTTTGGCTGTCGACGGGTCCATCAGCAGCCTTCCAGACGTTGGCAGAGGCTGAGCGAGGCTGGGACCGGGAAGGCGCCCTGATGAGCGCACGCTCGGCCTTATCGGCACCTGGGAGCAGCGCAGTCACCGAGAAGCAAGTGCCCGGCCACGTCCAGCCCTGCCCCTCTGGCCTGGGGCCCCTCTGACCCAGCGATCCTCCTAGCAGACGCAGCCTCTGGGCAGGCGCCTCGGGGCCACCGCCTGCTTTGTAAGAATTCTCCCAGGAGCGAAAGCCTCCGTCTCTGCTTGGCCTACATTTTCCAGAAAATAATGCCCCTGATGTGTTTAGACCTTCTTTTCCCTGACACCCCGATCCTCCTCCAAATCCCGGTCAGTTCTGATCACTGGAACCTGTCACCAACTCCAAGTCCCCTCTCTGTTTCCTCCTATTTTATTTTGTTAGCCTCACCCGAGGGTAATTTTCCATTGATTTTCAGAGAAAATGGAAGAGAGAGAGAAAGATAGAGGAAATATTGGTGTGAGAGAGATATTTAAATATAAACCAACATCAATTGGTTGCCTCCTGCAGGCCCCCCGACCAGGGCCTGGCCTGGGAGGAGCCTGCAACCAAGTACATGCCCTCGACCAGAATCAAACCTGGGACCTTTCGGTCCACAAGCCAAAGCTCTATCCACTGAGCCAAACTGGCTAGGGCTTATTTTTCTTTAAGTAACTTGTCACCAACTACTATCCTACATGGTTTACTTGTTTGTATAGTTATCTGTTTCTCCCTTTCTTGAATGTCACCTCTGTGAGGTTGAGGAGTTTTCAATGTTTTTGCTCCCTGCACTCAGTATGGAGAACACAGTAGGTCCTCAATAAACATTTCCTGAGTAAGGAAAAGGATACATGGGTAACTAAATGAAAGCAGCCGTAGTCTCCACAGCCTCACGGCCAGAAATAAACTGGAACCCTACATTAATCTGGTCTCACATCTGCCCTGAACAGCTAGTCAGTTACCAGCCCTGTGACTCATCCTTTCTACGTCTCTCCCCCAAGTCCGAGCCCCGACCGCCTCGCATCTGGACCTACAGTCTCCAGGCTCTCTCCCTGTCAATCATTTCCCCAGGAGAACCTTTTAAAACTCGAGCTTCCATCACTCTACGGAGCACAGCTGTGTCCTCGGTAAACTAGACACAGCTCCCCGGTGTGGCCTCCCCGGCCTGCACAGCCAGACCCCACGGCTTCCACACTCTTCCTCTCCCCTAGGCTGGCTCCTGGCTCACCCCTGGCTGCGGTGCGCATTCCCACCCATGCTTTACCTGGGTACTTCCCGCTGGCTAGCATGTCCCTCCTTCCCTCAGCTACTCAAACCCGTATGCCCCATTCAGCCCCTCAGAACCTCAGCAGCCATCACAGCCCATTGATTCCTGCTTTGCCTCCGGAAACGCACAGGGCCTGCGCCTCGCATCCATCGCTCTGTGCGCCAACCATTTCCCGGCCTCTTCCTGACTCCCCGGGAAGATGGCATACAAAGCTGACTCATTCTCACGGCCAGTCTTAGGTCAGTGCTGTATCCAACAGTAACCCACGTCCAAAACCCAAACATACACTGAAAATACCTTACATTCTTACTGAGATGTTTCAAACAGATAGCAAATAGCCTACAGACCCTCTTTTGCATTATCATCTCAGAAGTCTTCCTCATAGCTGCTCGGTAATTACCTTCTCTCCCCTCTCATTCACATCCTCCTTCCTTACAGCCCAAGTCCAGACAGACTGCTGCTTGCTTATCTCAGTCTGCTTCCTGGACAGCTCTCTGCCCTGTCATCAGGCACCGCTGTAGACTTCTGGGGCTCCCTCCAAGAATCTTCCAGAACAAGACCCCAGTCCCCGAGGACTCACAGCCACGCAGATGCTTCCTCCTCCGAAGGTGGACAAAGGGGAGAGGCTCACGGAGCGAGGGGTTCATTTCTGTCCTGGTCCTCCGCCCCGGTCAGAGCCGGGGGTCTCCAATGAGGGGCTCCCTGCTTGTTCCCCAGGGACAGCTCTCAGGAGATCTCAAACCTGACCTGCGAACCTCCTTCCCTGCAGGCTGGACGGTTCAGCTCAATGGAAACATTAGCACCTGTGACTGAGCCGGACAGTGCACTGCGGCCTGGAGTGCCAGCCACGTTCCCTCCCCGCAGTTCAGCCCTGATGTCCATGCCTGACTTCTACCCACGTGTTAGAGCCCAGTGGACGGGACCACCCATGTGTTAGAACCCTGTGGACGGGACCACTCACATGTTAGAGCCCAGCGGACAGGACCACCCACATGTTAGAGTCCAGCGGATGGGACCACCCACGTGTTAGAGCCCAGTGGACGGGACCACCCACGTGTTAGAGCCCAGCAGACGGGACCACCCACGTGTTAGAGTCCAGCGGACGGGACCACCTACGTACGTGTTAGAGCCCCGTGGACGGGACCACCCACTTGTTAGAGCCCAGCGGACGGGACCACCCACGTGTTAGAGCCCAGCAGACAGGACCACCCATGTGTTAGAGCCCAGCGGACGGGACCACCCATGTGTTAGAGCCCAGCGGACGGGACCACCCACGTGTTAGAGTCCAGCGGACGGGACCACCTACGTACGTGTTAGAGCCCAGCGGACGGGACCACCTACGTGTTAGAGCCCAGCGGACGGGACCACCCACGTGTTAGAGCCCAGCGGACGGGACCACCCACGTGTTAGAGCCCCGTGGACGGGACCACCCACTTGTTAGAGCCCAGTGGATGGGACCACCCACGTGTTAGAGCCCAGCGGACGGGACCACCCACATGTTAGGGCCCAGCGGACGGGACCACCCATGTGTTAGAGCCCAGCGGACGGGACCACCCATGTGTTAGAGCCCAGCGGACGGGACCACCCATGTGTTAGAGCCCAGCGGATGGGACCACCCACATGTTAGAGCCCAGCGGATGGGACCACCCACATGTTAGGGCCCAGCGGACGGGACCACCCACGTGTTAGAGCCCAGCGGACGGGATCACCCACGTGTTTGGTGCAGTGGACAGAATCTATCGTCCAGCCCTGCCCTCGGACGCTTGTCCTTTCGCAGTTCCTAGACCTGCTGTATCTGTGGACAAAACAGGCCCTGATGTGACAGCAGAGCAGCCCCTGCCACCAAGGACTGCGCAGCCCCACCCAGCAGGCACAGGCAGACGAGCGAAGCAATGGCAGGCATGGCGGGGCCCGGGGAAAGGTCGTGTTCAGGGCAGGTCCACGACCCCGCGGCGGCTGCGGAAGAGCAGATCTGACGACAGGCACACTCAGCCTGGACCTGGAGCCTGCGGTGCTGCTGACGGCATTCCTGGGCCGGCCCGGCTCTGCGGGGAGCAGCGCACACGGAAAATGAGGCATGAGCGAGCACACCTACCTGCAGGGCAGGCGCCTGCCTCGAGGGTGAGAAGTGTGCGCACAGGCCTGGCAATAGTGGGAGCATAACCAATAGCCCTCTCCTCCTCTTCCTCCCAGCCCTCCAAGGACAGGCTGGGGTTTCCGGAAACGTCTTCACTCAGAAAATACCCCTTGAGCCGTTCTCAGGCATTGAAGACACAGGGACCAGGACGGAAATCATTGTAGCTACTGGAGAGCGGGCCACAAAGCAGCTGCCAACGAATATCTGAGACTGAGTTGGCAAGACTGAGCTGGTTAGAGCAGTGGTCACCCAGCTATTGGCCTCACAGAGCGCCCGGGGTCTGCAGACCACCGGGTGGAGACTGCTGTTAGAGGGTTGTCCGGATACACCAAAGTTACAGGGTCAATCTGGGGTCAGGGCACATTCAAGAATCAACCAAAGAATGCATAAATAGGTGAGACAACAAATATCTCTCTCTCTCTCTCTCTCTCTCTCTCCTTCCTTCTTTTCTTTCTAAAAATAAAAAAGACAATCCCTAAGAGTCCCATCTCAAACAGCCCCTCCTCTAGAGAGCTCTGACCAGGGTCTGCTGTCACAGGAAGTCGTTAATGTTAACTTTAAGTTTATTGATGACCAAAAACTAAAAGTAAAAGCAGGCATGGGGGGGAAAGAGATGGCCGAGAGACCTAATCTGAGAGGGAATGCAGAAATGTCTATGCACACCAGTAGGAGGGAAATCTGGCGAGTTCCAGGAGGGATCATTGCGATGTTTATCTCACCAGACCGTGCCAAAGTCTAAGGCAAACCCAAGCAGGGAAGGAGCAAGTGGCATTGTTTTCCTGCTGAGATTGGTCAGAACTGTCATCCGTCCCTCAAGGCATACAACTGGATCACCGCCTTTGGTAAGAAACTCAGGACTGGTCTGTTTACACTCCGTTTCCACTTAAACAAAGATGTTGAATAAAATGGAACCCTACCTTTTAAAATCTATAACAAATTACTCCAATAAATTATGATTTCTAAAGATCTACTATCTGTTTGGCATAGAAGGACCAACTAAATATGTATCATATCTTCTCGGGTCTCACACTCCAATAAAACATTTTCTCAGTCAACAAACATCGCCCACTTACCACTGAACATGCCCTTCTAGTCTCTGGAAAGATGATGATGATGACTAAGACAAACACCATGTGATGTGGAGTGTATAGACTGGTGTGAAGAAAGATAGAGTTTAAACAGTGTAACCTAGACGGAGAGGAGATGAACAATGAAAGAACAGAAGTTCCTTCCTGGGAAACAAGAGGTCAGAGTGTCCCCCAAGAAAGGGATCATAAATTAAGTCTTGAAAAATATAGGAGCTTATTAAGTCAATGTGAGTGAGGAGTAGACAGGCACCGTAGGCATGGCAAGAGAAATATGGGATCCACCAATAGTAGCTACGTATGGTTGTTGCAGGAGATGAGTCTACTGTCGGACATTATTTTCAATAAGGGCCAAAAAAGTACTACCTTATTTGCCATCATATTTCCAATATCCCTCACATATAGTAGGTGTTCAACAACTATTTATCTAATAAATAAGGTCTCAAAGAGTAGACAGTCTCAAATGATGAAGGGTTTTAGATGCTATGCTAAGACTAGATCCGTTGTGGGCCACCCTAAAAAATGTCATGGCTAGAGAATGATATGACTAGGTTTGGGTTTTAGAAATTTTCCCCTAGGGGCCCTGCAGAAGAAGGATGAAGGGGAGTGAGAAAGAAGAAGGATGAAGGGGAGTGAGAAAGAAGAAGGATGAAGGGGAGTGAGAAAGAAGACAGGGAGGCCAGGTTGGGAGGAACTACAAGCAATTATGAGACCTGAACCAGAGCAGGGGCAGGAGTGGAGAGGATGGCCCATGGGAAGAGTCATTGGGAAACAGAACTGCAATGCCACATGACTGTGTACACATGGTGCTGGGGCTGGGGGATGGCAAAGAGAGAGGCCTAGAATGGCTTCCAGATGTCTGACATCTACCACTTGGAGGAGAATAAAATAAACATGTCTACCTCAGTGGACAACGCTGTGGTTGTCCAACAACATAAGAAATGGGAATGAGTATCTTCTATGAAACTGTTGTTTAAACATGTTCACATGTGCATATCATAGAAATCCTGGACTAACCATGAAGATATGTGTTGGGAAAGTCGGGGTTGTTTCCTGATTTATTCGTTCATTCAAAGCCTATCTAATGCACTCCTGCTCTGTGTCAGCCACTAGCTAGTCACTAGGGCAACAATTGTGGGGAAAACAAATACAGCCCCTCCTCTCATTGAGCTTCCCGCATGCTGTAGGCACCAGGCTACCGATGACACTAAAAGGAGATAGGGGATGAGCTATGTGAGGCTTGCAAAGCCAGGCTAAAGCAGTGCTCGGAGGCCCGGGGGAGGGTTTTAAGAGGTGAGGAGAGGAAGGAGAACAAAGCGGATTTGCAGTGGCTTACAGGACACCGAAGTGTCCCCTTAGGGGGCCTTTTCGGGGCCCCGGCCAGAGGCACGTGGACCTGAGGTTCCCAAGAGCAGGCTGACCAGGATGACTCTTTTGGTTTATCCTGAGAGTCAGGACTGTGCCATACTAGTTAGCAAACATGGTGAAGATGGAAAGAGAAGGATGGATTCCAGAAGTTTCTGGGCGGTAGACATGGGACCTTCCAGCTTGCCCACAGACTTTAATGCTGCTCACCAGCTCCCCTGCCTGTGGGCCTTGGAGGAGTAGGAGCCGGTGAGGCTCAGGAGAGAACCCCCGGCCCCTTTCTCATTTCTATTCCCCCACCGGCCCTTGGTTACCTCCAGCTCCAAAGACAGCAGCACTTGGCCTTTTGGTTTAGAAAAAAGGAAAAGGAAAACTAGGCACTAAAAGGGGCACTAGGTCTAGTCGGTCGTGACACAAATTATAAGAGGCTTGCTTCCCGCCGTTGAAGGTCAAGCACAGGTCAGCTCACGAGGACTCTGGCCGGTCCCCTGTAACGGGACATGAGCAGTTCCTCCGGGCTGCTGTTAAAGAGGGAGCCGCTGGACGCTCAGGCAGAGCCCGGGGCCGGACCCCGAGAGACCTCCGCCTGAGCAGCCACGCATGGATGGCCTGTGGGTCATAGCACTTCCTCCTTCCTGCTCACGTGTGTCTGAGCTCTTGGGTCATGTGGGCAAGGCTGTATATCCTAGTCTCCCATTTCCCTTGGAACGCCAACCCCAAGGAAGTCTCCACAAGACCACAGGAAGAGAAAGCAGGGTGCGCTGCGTCACGTGGAAAGCTTTCCCAGGGAAATAACGTGAGTGATACCAGCTGCCATGTTCTGAGCATCTACTGCTATGGGAGCCTGCCTGTCATAGGTCTATGTCACCCAATTAAATTCCCACAGCGCTGTGACAGAGTCACTGTGCTCAGCGCTGCCGGTAAATAGCAGTCCCCTCAGAGCCTGAGCCACACTCCAGCAGCTCCAGGAGGCAGCTCAGGGCAGCCACTGAGGCGCTTGCTATGGCCTGAAACAGAGAGAGAGAATGGCCGCGGCGGCCCTGGCAGCACACGGCAGGTCCGGATGGAGTGAAAGACAGAGGAGGCGAGGCTCCAAGGCCAATGGCAGGTGCTGAGCTCTACAGTCCGGAGACCAGGACAGCGAGGGACCGCTTGCACGGCCCGGTGGGCTCCAGGAAGACAGGGGAGAGGGGACATCGTCAGGGGAGACGGGAACACAAAGAGGAGCCGGTGATGGCCCAGGGCTGGGCTCCAACATGACAGGCATACTTGGCTTGACAAACCGGAAAGTGCTTGAAAGCAGAAAGCCTGGATGGAGATGAAAGGAAAGCAGCACACACCCACCTGCTGGAAACAGAGAGGGACCTACAGCCGCAGCAGCTGATGCCCGGCCTTCCAGCGGCCGGGCTCTCACACGGGAATGACAGATTGGCAGCAACTGTTTCCAAAAGCAAGGCTGTGAGCACAGGGCCCGGGACAGGACTGATCCTCCCCACATGTCCCCGGGCAGCACAGGCGCACGGCCTCGCCTGGGGCTCCGCTGAGTGAAGGAGGGTGCCTCAGAGAACCCTTTGTTTTTCCTGCATTCCTGTGGGCTTGCTCTGCCATTCCCAAACGGCTGTCACGTCTCCCATTCTCCTGACCAGGAGGTTAGTCATGGAGCCAGTGGCCAGGGCAACAGGACCACGTCTCAGGACTGGTCCGGGGCAAAACCATGAGGAGGCCAGAGCACAGCTTCCGGGTCTCGCCCTCACCCCATCTCTGCGCTCTCCTTCATCCACACATGCCTCCCGCTTCCCCGGTGCCCACCCTGGACTCCGGAGGGTTTTCTTCTCAGAGGGCTACCACCTGCTCAGGGATTCTCCCACTCCCCTGGGTGTGAGCTCGCCTGGCTCAGCCTCTCCCCACCCAGAGATTCATTCTCTCATGCTGGTCTGGGGCAGGCTCCCTAAGTCGTGTTTTTAACAGACCCTTCAGGTGATCAGGATGGAGTCGGTGTATCAGTGGAGAAAGACTGGTTAGGGTGTGTGTTGTAATTAAAGTACCCTTGATAATGTCTTAGTTTCCAACAAAGAACTGCTGGCTAGGAGCACAGAGTGGAAGATATGCATCTCCCATGGTGGAATGTTGGCTGGAGAATGAATATTTAAAATGCAGATCATCTCTGGGGCTCCCTCATCCAACATCATTCATCTTGTCAACAGCACTCAAATCAACCCCGAGGAGACAACTATTCACCTACACACAAGGTGGGGATCTTTGAAGCTTCCCTCTCTGGCTGCCAGGACATATCTCTGCCTTGATTGTCAGGATAAATCCCAGAATCATCAGACTATTTCCACACAGGAACATCATGATGCAGAAAACAGAATTTATGAAGCCTAAATGCAAAGATGTTGCCATTTTTCTCAAAGTCACAGTCAACAGCCAGCACCAGATGTAAACCACCATGCCTCCATGCTTCACAGGTTTCACCTTCTTATCAATTTTGTTTGGGATTCCAACGTGTTCTTTACACATTTATAACTACCTTGAAAACACAGGCCTTGCTGATATGAGCAATAATTAGAGAGAATGAAAGGATAAATGCATATTCTATAGCTCACGTTTGACCTCTCCTTTTGAAACCGCCATTTGCATCACTGTTTTACAGAAATTTGAGAAACAACGTGGAATTTCATCCAGCCCTTGACCCTCAGACAAAGCTTTACTGGAATCCTCCAGGCCGCAGAGAGGGCAGCCCTCCAGCTGCCTGCAGGTCAGATGTAGTCCGCTAGGACCGTTTCCAATTGGCGAGCTTTCCTGTTTTAAACATAGCCCTCTCGCGGGGGAAGGGGCCATACTTCCAAAGAACGTATTTTCAACCTGACCTGCAAAATGGCCCCCAAACTCTAAAGGTCAAGCATAGGACATATGTGTCACAGTCTTCGCTGAAGCAGAATGCACTTCAAAAAATATGTCATCACTTTATAAAGCCAAGCATGAGTCTCTTAATGGTGGCCCCATGGGAACCTGGTCAATGAATACAAGGTACAGCTGCTGATTATCATTTTAAAATAATTTGTCAATAGAGTTCATGTCAAATGAAAAAAGTTTTTAGAAAAGTTGTAAACGCTGATTGAACATTCTGAGAATGTTTTCTACAAATTCCAACCCCGGGCACTCTGTTTGTGGAAGCTGGGGGAGGAGCAAAGGGCAAAGACTGGACTTCTCTGCCCCTCCTCCGCCTTGCAGACCCCAGGACGTCGGTACAGGTACAAGCCTTCCTGCATTTGAGACGGAAAACCCTGTGTCACCTCCACCACCAACAGTATCACCAAGAAATCTTTAACATCTTTTCAAATTGAATTAGGTTCATTCATTCAGCGTTTCAACAAATATTTATTCACCTCTTTTTTGGTGCCAGAATGGCGTAAAAGAATCAACAACTCATTAGTCAAACAAAATTGACCTCGTCCTGAGCTTCAATTGGTTGAGAGACAGTTTGGAAATGCGATCAAGCTAATACTGAGACTAAACGTTCATAGGTTTAAAAACACAGCATCTAAAAACTGCTTTGTCCTCTTGCAAGTAAGTGAAATCCTATAACATGACTCTGCTTAGACCTTAAAGGTTCATGAAACCATGACCCAAAACTTCTTGTCCTCAGCCACTGGCTAAGGGCAGAGCCATCATCTGTCCTCAGAGATGCTATCAGCATGAGTCTGGACAAGGATTCCAGAGCCTGAAGAGAACTGTACAGCATTGTGCCATGACTCCTCCAGCTTCCCAGGGCAGAGCACTAATGCCATCTCATTGCTGAAACCTGACGCAGAGGTCACGAGCCGCCTACAAGCTGGAAGTGAGCTTGCCCTGAGGGTCCTGCAGTGCCTGCCGCGTACCGCCCAGGGCCCCCGCAGGTGTGTAGCTGGGCACTCGCTTACCTCTCTGGAGGCCCAGCCCACGGGAAGCGGTGCTGTGCGGGGGTTCTGGCCCGGCTTCCAGCGCTGAAGCCCACGTCTGCGTGCCTGTGGCCTCCGTTTTCTCATCTATTAAAAAAAATGGCAATAGCCTTAGCACATGGGATTACTGTGGCGATTTAAGAACACTACTATAAATTGTCACAGCCAAGAGGAGCCCAAGGAAATGCGACAGTAAAGGTAGTGTGGTACCCTGGGCAGATTCTAGCACAGAAAAACAAACAAACAAAAAACTGGGTAAAGACAAAGAACATTCCAAGCAAAACCATATTGAAATGGCTATTAGGAAGGAAGGAAGGAAGGAAGGAAGGAAGGAAGGAAGGAAGGAAGGAAGGAAGGAAGGAAGGGAGGGAGAAGTGGGGAGAGAAAGAGAGAGACAGAGAGACAGAGAGACAGAGAGACAGAGAGGGGGAAGGCAGTATTGGAGAGCATGTGGAGAAGCTGGAACCCTATGCACTGTTGGTGGGAATGCCAAATGGCACTCTGGAACACAGTATAGAAGTTCCTCAAAAAATTAAAACTGGAACCACCGTAGCATCTAACCCTCCCACTCCTAGGTGTTTGCCCACTAGAATGTAAAGCAGGATCTCAAAGAGATGCGAGCACTTCCATGTTCACAGCGGCACTGCTCACAGGAGCCAAAGCGTGGACACAGCCTAATGCCCACCAGACAGGTGGACAGAGAAAGACCCTGGTGTATCCACACAGAAACCAACCGAGGCGGCTCTTAAAAAAAGAAGGAAATTCTGCTAGAGGCAACAACGCTGATGGACTCTGAGGACATGATCCTAAGCCAGTCACAGAAAGACAAATTCTACGTGATTCTGCTTGTGTGAGGTGTCTGAAATAGTCAGAAACCATAGATTCAAAGAGCGGAGTGCTGGTTGGCAGGGCTGAGGTGGGAGGGAGGCGGGGAGTCACAAGTCAGCAGGCTTAAAGTTTCCGTCCAGCAAGAGGAGTCCGCTCCAGAGACCCGCTGGGTGGCCCGGACCTGGATCAGCAGCGTGCTGTGAAGAGGGTAGAGCTCATGCTAAGTGTGTTTTCCAGAATTTTTTTTTTTTAAAAGTTGTGCTAAGTTCTAAAAACCCCCCACAATACACTATGGCTGGCAGCAGGCCCTCCATAAAAAGTAAGCAGCAAGTGCTGGTATTAGTAACAGCAGTGGGAAACCAATAACAGCTTTTCAGGCAAATCGTGAATTTCTCATTCTTCATGCTCTGTGATTCGTTTTGGTGGGGGTTTTCCTTTTTGTACAACGTTTAGCAGAAAGCTGTAACTGTAAACGAAAGCATTATTTAACTTTTTTATTTTATTGTTTCAGCGCTCGGGGGAGGGATTGTGTAGGCTGGAGCCGGTGCGCACTGCAGGGTCTGTGCCCGACCCCGCGTGGGGAGATTAGGCAGGCACGCCCGCAATGCCACCGCACCTGTCCGGAAGCCGGAGCCTCTTCCACCGGCTCTCCACCGGAACTGCGGGGATTGCATGTTTTCATGGTATGGCTTCATGTCTACAAAATGCCCAGAACGGGCAGAGCCACAGACAGACAACAGAGCTGTTGCCAAGGCCGAGGGAGAGGGGGGAACAGGAAGTGAGTGTGGAAAGGACCGGCTGAGTTTCCCTTTGCGGTGAGAACCATGTTCTGGGCCTGGCCGGTGTGGCTCCATGATTGAGCATCAGCCTATGACCCGGGTCACTGTGGTCAGCAAACTGCGGCTCGAGAGCATGCAGCGCTTTGGCCCCTTGAGTGTGGCTCTTCCACAAAATACCACGGTCTGGGCGAGTCTGTGTTGAAGAAGTAGCGTTAGAACAAGTTGAAGTTTAAAAAATCTGGCTCCCAAAAGAAATTTCAATTGTTGTCCTGTTGATATTTGGCTCTGTGGATGAATGAGTTTGCCGACCACTGACCCGGAGTCACGATTTGATTCCTGGTTAGGGCAGAGGCCGGGATTGCGGGCTCGATCCTGGTGGGGAGGGGGGACGTGCCGGAGGTAGCTGGTCAGTGCTTCTCTCTCATCATTGATGTTTTTACCTCTCTCTCCCTCTCCCTCCCTCTCTGAAATCAATAAAAATATATATATATATTTTTTTAAGAAATGTTTCAGAATTAGATAGTGGTGCTGATCGCACACTGTGAATATATTAAAACCCATTGAGTTACACACAATAAAACAATGGCTTTTGTTACATAAATGTTGCCTCCATTTAAAAAACAAACCTGCAAAAGGAGATGCATATAGCTCTGAGGAGGCCTGGCCTTACAGGAGCGCTGCGCAGATCTCAGGCGTGAGTAACGCGAATCCCTCCAGCTCAGAGACATTCTCCTTGTTGTGATAAAGTGTCTGACTCCTGTTTTTGATGTGTGAGTACTTGACAGCTGCCGGGCCCAGCCCTACACCTGCCCGGCCCCTCCTGCCCACACCGCAGCTGATAAGAGAGCCTGGAGGTTCCCTCTTCCGTGCCAGGGGGAGACTCACCACCTGGGGCCCTGGCCGGGGTGCAGAGGCCCCCCAAACCACAACAAAGGCTGGGCTGGGCTCCTCCTTGTTCTCTGGGCACCGCAGGCCTGCTCCCCCCCCCCCCCCGAGGCCTTGGTGATGCCAACAATCAACCTTCATATCTACCGCCTGGCTGCGCGCGTGTGTGTGTGTGTGTGTGTGTGTGTGTGTGTGTCTCTGTGTTTGTGTGTCTGTGTGTGTGTGTGTCTGTGTGTGTGTCTGTGTGTGTGTGTGAGTGTGTGTGTGTGTGTCTCTGTGTGTGTGTCTGTGTGTGTGTGTGTCTGTGTGTGTCTCTGTGTGTGTGTGTGTGTGTGTCTGTGTGTGTGTCTGTGTGTGTGTGTGAGTGTGTGTGTGTGTCTGTCTGTGTGTGTGTCTGTGTGTGTGTGTGTGAGTGTGTGTGAGTGTGTGTGTGTCTGTTTGTGTCTCTGTGTGTGTGTGTGTGTCTGTGTGTGTGTGAGTGTGTGTGTGTGTGTCTGTGTGTGTCTCTGTGTGTGTGTGTCTGTGTGTGTGTGTCTGTGTGTGTGTCTGTGTGTGTGAGTGTGTGTGTGTGTGTGTGTGTGTGTGTGTGTGAGAGAGAGAGAGAGAGAGAGAAGAGAGAGGAGAGAGGGAGAGAGGGAGAGAGAGCCATTCCTCAGGTCCACAGGAACGCTGGCGGGCAGGCAGGTTCCGGACCCCGCAGCCGGCTTGGGGCCGCACTTCCATGTGGGAGGGCAGATGAAGAGAACAGGCTGCCTGCGGCCACAGTCCCTGCCGCGCCCTGTGCCCCCCCCCCGTCCCCCTCCTCCCCCTCCTCCACCCGGGCCTGCGGGGGGGGGGGGGGGCGGCGGCCTCCCCGGGAGCCTGAGGGACAGCATCGGGGAGCGGTCCTCGCGCCCTCAGGAGGCCCCGCTGCCCGGCTCCGGCCACTGGGGTGGGGGTGGGGGTCTCCGTGCGCGGAGAGGGGAAGGAGCGGCACCCTGTCAGCTCCCTGGAGGATGGAGGACGCCCCAAGTGGTGGCCGGCCCTCCCTGCCCCCTCCCCTGCCCCCGGGGCCCGCACCTCAGGCTGGGGACAGGGGGACAGGGGGGAGGGGGAGGGGAGATGAGGGGGAGGGGTGAAGAGAGTGAGGGGCGTAAGCTTTAACACCTACTGTTTGTTCTCTCCCGTTCCACCCTGAGGATGCTGCGCGCACACTCAGAGCTCTCTCCTCTGGCCATGGGTCTGCCTGTATTTATCTTCGGCCTTTAGGTGCCTAGGCAGCCACAAAACACCCTGACTCAGCTTACAGGGAGCTGGGGTCTCCCTAAAGAGAGCCCAGCTGGACCCATAGGCACATGTGTTTTCCCCTTGTGAACACTGGAGGGTCAGGAAGGCAGCTCCCTCCTCAGTCCCCAGTATGGCCGTTTGTTTCATGTCAGACATGGCATTTCTATACACAGTTTCATGTATTAGATTTTCTAATTTTTACACCCATAAGTCACAGACACCAACCTCTCTACTTAATCAACAGTAGAAAGGTTTCTGTATCGATACGGCATCTCTTCGGTTCCTATTTTGACCTGGCCCTAGAAGCTTCTTTGGAACAGAGTGGCTTGGAGAAGGAGAAGATGGAGCATGCCGGGAAAGCAGGCATCCCCATGCCACGTCTGTCTCACAGACACGCCCTTTCCCTCCGTGGAGCTACAAAGCCACGCTCTGTGGTACCAGAGAACATCGTCAGAAAAGCACAGGATTTAATTCTTAAAATTAAACGTAACCCCAGCCCCTTTCTGTTCACCTCTTTAGTCCCATCGGGTCAACGTGCGCTGGGAGCTCCCTGGGACTCTAACACCCGCTCTGACCCAGGAGGCGTCCGGGCGAGAAAACTGTCCCCAAACCCGGGCACTGACGAGCAGCCAGCAGGCTGGCTCCGGCGGCAGACTGACTGGAGCGCGGAAATCTGCTCCCACACCAGCTGCCTTTGGGAACATCTATTTGTGCCGCGCTAGACACAACCCGCCGTGCGAGCCAGCAGCAGGCCCGCCCGCGTCCTCACACGGGCTGCACAGACGGCTGTCACGCAGCCACACGGGGATGTGCCCACGGGCACCGACTACACTTCTGACCCGCCGCATGGAGACCCAGGTGGCTCCAGGGAACTCTCCCGGGTGATGCACAACCGCACCCGTGCAGAACTGTCCACCCTCACAGAAGAAGCTTCCAGAAAACCACGGGGGAGCACGAATGCAACTGCCACCTCTTGAGCAACCTGTTCGGAAGTGCATGGGCAGCCAGAAGCAAAGCACAAAGCGGGGCACCTGTTCGAAAAAGGCCCTTCTGGTGGGCATCGCCCCAAAGCACCAACCCAGTGGTCGGCAAACTCATGAGTCCACAGAGCCCAATATCAACAGCACAAGGGCTGGAATTTCTCTGGAGAGCCACATTTTTTAAAAATAAACTTCTTCTAACACCACTTCTTCAACATAGACTCGCCCAGGCCCTGGTGTTTTGTGGAAGAGCCACTCCCAACGGGCCAAAGAGCCGCCTGTGGCTCCCGAGCCGCAGTTTGCCCACCACTGACCTAGACTGAGGGTGGCGGAGGTGCTGGTGCCCTGGCTCCTGGGCCTGGTACCGAATTGCCCATCACTTTTCCAGGGCACCTGTCTGGTCCCTCGACTACCGCCAGCCTTGGCAACGCCCTTCTTCCTGGAACCCTCGCGGCCCCGGGCACAGCTGCTCTGCCGGCCCGGCCCACCGAGTGGTGAGCGTCCGGCTGCCATGTGGCCTGTGGGCCCCATTGTTCGCCACCGGAGCGGGGCTGCCCCGCCCCCCCCCAGACTGGGCTAGCTGTGGAGATGCAAACAGCTGCTGACACTCGGCATCCAGTCTGGGAGCGCACAGGGGCTGCTGCACAATCCGCACTTGTCCCCGGCGGAGGGGTGATCCGACGGCAGATAGGAGATCCAGACGGCGATGGGCGGCAGACGGACGGCTCGCCTTCACGTGGGCCTGGAGCGCTTATCTCCTCCGCCCGCTCCTTCTCCGGTTGCGGCTGGGCCCGGGGAGACATAAATGTGTAAGGAAACCCCGGGGCCACACTCACAGGTTAGCCTTTCAAAAGGCCAGCGCTGCTCGGCAGCCTGATCACGGGCTGATTCCACGTTTCCTTCACAAAGGAAAGGCCGATCGCAAGGAAAGGCAGCCCCCGTGCCCCAGGATGGCAGGAGGCAGCGCGCATACTGGCCTTTTTGTTCCCGTGCAGGGTGTGTGGGCTGGGCCGTGGGCAGGGCTCCTGGGCGCACTCTCCCAGCCCCCAGGCGAGCCTTAACCCAGATTCCTGCGGAAGAAGGCCTTTCTGGGCAGACGTGACCGAGGGAACCTCCACAATGGCTGCTGGTGTTCAATGTGCCCTGAACACCCACGGCCGGACCAGGCTCTCTGCGGGCGTCTAGCTTGCATCTTACTAGAACTTCCCGGGGGAAACACGCTGGCCAGGAGCTCAATGCTGGGCAGCTGCTGTGAGGAGAGCAAGCACACGCATTCCTCACGGTCTCTCATCGCTGCCCGGAAGGCAGTGCATGGTTCTGCTTCGTCCCTTCAAAGCGGTCAGCGGCCCCACCCTGACCGGTCTGGCTCAACAGACAGAGCATTGGGCGGTAGACTGAAGAGTCCCGGGTTCGATTCTGGTCAAGAGGCTTGTACCTTGGTTGTGGGCTTGATCCCCAGTGGGGGTTGTGCAGGAGGCAGCTGATCCATGTTTCTCTCTCTCATGGATGCTTCTAACTCTCTATCCCTCTCCCTTCCTCTCTGTAAAAAATCAATAAAGTATAATTTTATAAGAAGTCATCAACATAAGACACCCTGAGAGCACGTCTTTAAACATTCAACAAAGCCATTAGGAGGTTGAGCCTGGGGAAGAGGGAGAGTCACCACGTTAAAATATATTTTTGTGTCCTAACTGGTTTGGCTCAGTGGATAGAGCGTCAGTCTGTGGGACTCAAGGGTCCCGGGTTCAATTTCGGTCAAGAACATGTACATTGGTTGAGAGCACATCCCCAGTGGGGGGTGTGCAGGAGGCAGCTGATCAATGATTCTCGCTCATCCATGTTTCTGACTCTCTATCCCTCTCCCTCTCTGTAAAAAAATCAATAAATTATATTTAAAAGTAAATAAATAAATAACATATATTTTTGTGTTAGTTTTTGTTTGTTTCCGCAAACGTGGGATATAGTTAGAAATAAGGCTCCTTTTCAGAACGTACCGCGTTAGCCCTGGTTTGGGTTGACTCTTTCTCTCCCTCAGGACTCATGGTTGGAGCCTCAGAGGGCGGGAAGCCATGTCTACCCTCTCCTGCGGCGGTCCCCGCGGGGAAAGGAGGGACGCAGGGCGACGGGCCTGCCATCCGGACAGCGCGGGGCTGAAGGTGCATCCGGACCCCACGGTCTCGCATCCTGTCCCCCACCTGCTCCCTGCAGCCCGCCCTGCAGCCCAGCTCCTGGCCCAGGGGGAAGGCGCAGGCCGCTCCTCCTGCGGCCTTCCTTCCCGGAGCGTGACCCTGCGGGCTGGCAGGGCTCCGAGCCGGGGGAGAGTTTCCAGAACACCTATATTCCTTGGCACCGGCCTGCCCGCCCTGCCGGACGGGGATTGGTGGGCCTCTGAATCATTGCTTTCGTACCTGGAAAAAGCCCTGGATGGACGCGCACCAAGGCATTCATAACCATTATCTCTGGGTGGTGAGGAAACACATGATTTCAATTTTCTCCTCCGCTCCATTTCCCAAACGCTCTGCAGGAACACACGTGACTTCTGTGCTCCGGGAAGGCAAAGGTTCGGTGTTTTGCTTCAAGGCCCCGCAATGTACCGTTACCATCCCCCGCTTCTGCTCCAGTGAGTCCCCTTCTCCCCGCCAGGCCAGCTGGCGAGGGGCTCTCCCACCGCGAAGCAGGCCCAACTCTGAAGGACACATTCTAGAAGACGACATTTTTTAAAAGGTTTAAACATCTTGCGTGACAGAAAAAAAGTAAAAATAAAATTTAAAAAAGCTAATAGAAAGAGGAAGATAACGACTAATCAATGATGCAAAGCAGCCCAGTTCTCACAGCACCACGAAGTGGAAAATAGAAACAGAAGCCACAAAGCAGGGAAGGCCGCCACGGGAAAGTGGGCCCTGGACACGAAACGAGATGGCCTCCAGCTTCGAAGTCCCCCGCCCCCCTCCCCTCCCCCACGCCAGGACTTTCTGTGACTGGGGCACCGCCTTCCCGGGGTCACAGTCCTCACTCTCCTGGGAACGGGGTCCCTCTGAGATGGGCCAGGTGTGGTCACAGCGGGCTCTGCGCTGCCCTCCTGGCCGCACCCGCTGGGGCCAGCACCACCCAGAGCCCTGAGATGCTTCTTTTCAGGAAGTGTGCAGGCTGCTGCCATCTGTCCCTCCTTACAAATCCCCTTGTGGACCTTCAGCTTCAAGGAGAATCTATTGTCTTAAAAAATAACACAAGATACCACGTCACACCTATGAAGATAGTTGTTATCAAAAAAGACAATATCAAGTTTTGACAAGAATGGGGAAAATGGGAACACCCATTGATTGCTGGTGGAATATAAAATGAAATAAACAGTGTCCAAAATACTGTTTAGATAGCAATTTGGTAGCATCTGAAAAAGTTAATCATATGCTAGCACTCAGATGATCCAGAAAGTCTGCTCCTCAGTGTGAAGACTCAGATAAATGAAAGCACCTGCCTTGCAGAAACTCGCATGAGTGTGCTCACAGCTGTGTTGTTCATGATCGCTAACAAATGGCAGCAACCCAAACCCCCATCCGCTGATGGAGAGGTAAGTGAAATGTGGTCTATCCATACAATTACATATTATTTAGCCATGAAAAAGGAATGGAGTACCAATACATGCTACAATATGGACAAGCCTTGAAAACATTGTTCTAAGTAAAAGAATCCAGATACAGAAGGCTATATGTTGTATGTAAAGGGGGGGAATGAACATGTATTCTGCCATCAGTATAAGGTTTCAAAGTAATAGCCCAATGTATAAATACATACGTATTTATCACATGTTTTTATTATACATGATCTATCTTATATAAATTATATATATTACATATGATTAATTATAAAAAATATTTGAGCAGAGACCTGAAGAGGGAGCAAGCCAAAGACTTATCTCAAATAAAAGGTTTTTTTCCCTCTGTTTAATATATTTTATCCTTAAAATTACAGTTGACATATAATATCATATTCATTTCCAGTGTACAACCCTGTAATTAGACATTTATGTAACTTACAGAGTACAGCATGGGGGATTCAGTCAATAACAATCAGTGGGTGCTAGATGGAGCACGGTGATCACTCTGTAAGTCACATAAAGTAAAAGCTTCTCAGGTTGAAAGAGCAACGACACAGCATGTGAGCCAGGCAGTGTCTGGAGGCCCGTGAGGCTGCAGAGAGAGGAATGAGGATAGGAGTGAGAAGGTCAGGGAGGACTTGGGGGAATGCCTTGGAGCACCCCCAGGTGCTTCCGTCTAAATCCCCTGGAAACAGGCCCTTCCTCCTCTGTTAGCAGATGTAATTACCTCCTGTTCACCCTCCTCACCTGTATCTTCTCATCTAAGGATGAAAAATGGGGGCAGATGACACAGCTCCGTCTGCTCCCAGCACAGACATCGCTAATGAATCACAGCCTGACGGTCCTTCTCTGCTCTCCCACAGCACGTTCACCTCGTCCTCCTTCCCATCCCAGAGTCACAGAAAGCACACCTGTGTCCTCTTTGTGCTAAAAGGGAAGTCTTTGTTGTCTACGAGTGGAAGAGGCGAGATAACCTATGGCCTTGTGGGTTCCTGGAAGCATGAGCAGTCTTCGCTTCCTCTGGACCTTCTCGGAGGTCCCCCCGAAGGCCAACCCGGGAAGCAGGAAGGCGGAAGTCCATGCTCTGCTGGAGAGTGTGGCCCGGGGGCCAATGGTGGGAGGGAGGGCAACGCAGAAGGAAAGGAGATCCAATAGGAAGCTGCATGATAGAGCGAGCACCTTTACTGTGGTGGATAGTTCCATCCCACAGGACGACCTGACATCTGTCTCAGGGCCATCTCTCTGGGGAAGAAAGGGGAGTATTCACCCATAGGCTGCTGCGGAGGTCATTGTTCTATAGACCTACCTCCTCCCTGGATCTCTGTTTCCTGGGGGCACAGTTCTCCCAACTCCTGAGCTCCCTGCCAATGAGAAGTTAACATCTTGGTTATGTTCCATTTCTATCTTTTGGCTGGAATTCATTATGTGCTTGCATTCCATTAAGTCAGGTCGCACCTATAGCTGGTTGCCCACCGTGGTGATGACAAGATTAACCTCTGGATTTGGGTGAAGACAGCCTGGTCCCTCCATTGTGCCGTGGATTTCACCTGAAACTAGAAAGTCATCTCGTTTCTTGGCCCCACATAAATGTCAATTCCCCATCACTTATCTAACGTTGTTACTATCAATTGGCACTCAATTGTACTCCACCAGTTCTGTGCACACAAAAAATACTATTTCACATAGAGAAAGGTCAGACGTAGCTAGAAATGGACTTCTCATCTATTCTCTCCATGCACGATTGGGATATGAGTTTACCCAAGACAAAGATGCCACACGGTCATTTATCTTAAGGGAGTATTTGGGCCCCTTTCATCCTATCCCCATTTGAGCCTTTTTTTTTAAATATGTTTTTATTGATTTTGAGAAAGAGAGAGAGAGAGAGAGAGAGAGAGAGAGAGAGAGAGAGAGAGGAAAGAAGAGGGAGAGAGAGATAGAAACATTAATGATGAGAGATAATCATTGACTGGCTGCCTTCTACACTCCGCCTACCAGGTATCAAACCCACAACCTGGGCATATGCCCTGACCAGGAATCAAACCATGACTTCCTGGTTCATAGGTTGATGCTCAACTATTTAGCTGTGCTGGCCGGGCCCCATGTGAGCTTTATATCTTGAGCTGCTGCTCCCCTTTAGAATCCAGGCGTACGCCCTTGACCAGAATCAAACCTGGGACTCTTCAGTCTGCCGGCCAACGCTCTATCCAATGAGCCAAACCAGCGAGGGCAGTCACCTCTTGATCCATCTGTCTCTTTAAGCCAAGTGCCACTCCTGATAGAGCTCTGCTCCTGGGATGGCACCCCAGAAGGCAGCCTTGCCCCAGGTCTGTGCGCTCCCCGTCTGCCTCCACAGTTCGGGCACACAAACTGCTTCCAAGTGAAAAATGGCTCATGCCATCCCCCCTCCCCCGCCCCCGAAATATTCCCATGGATTTCCTCTGGGAAACGAAGGAACCGGAGGTTTTCACAAGAGCTTATAGGATCTGCAGCACCAACTTCTCCCGTTTCCTTAGCTTCCCCTCTTCCTCGCAAAGAGGTGCTTTGGTCATTACCAAACTTCTTTTGGTTCCTCAAGGGATTCCTCTCTTGCCTCCTAGACTTCTGAAGTCCTCTTGCACCTTCCCCCCATCACCACCGTCTCCTGGCTTCCCCTCCTCGAACACAAGGTCTCAGCTAAATGTCTGTGCAGCGGGCAGGCCTTCCCTGCTCATCTTCATCGCCATGTAGTGTACGCACTTGTTTGATACCTGCCTTCTCCATTATCCCAAAACTTCCCAGAGTTATTTGCGCCTCTATCCCCATCACAGAGCCTGGAGAACACAATAAGCGTTGGCTACATATTTGTTGAAATGACGTTGGACGCTAATCCATGGAAAGACTATGGGCTATTTGTGCCAGCACTTTCTGTGTGCCTCTACTGCAGATTTGCGAATACACAGTAGGAAAGCATTATCTGTGGAAAGCATATATATGTTGTTGAGAATAAAGTAATCATTTCAGCGCTGCCTCTTTTATTACTCCTAAGGTACAATCCTTCCCCAAATACTGGGCTATACAGCATTCCTGGTTCAGCTTTGCCCTAAGTTTTGTGGCGTAATCTAGAAAATGGTGATGATAATACCTATCTAGAAGGGTAGTTAAGAAAATAGAGATGGCCAAAACCGGTTTGGCTCAGTGGATAGAGCGTCAGCCTGTGGACTGAAAGGTCCTGGGTTCAATTCCGGTCAAGGGCATGTACCTTGGTTGTGGGCACATCCCCGGTAGGGGGTGTGCAAGAGGCAGCTGATCGATGACTCTCTCTCATCGATGTTTCTAACTCTCTATCCCTCTCTCTTCCTCTCTGTAAAAAATCAATAAAATATTATTTTTTTAAAAAGAAAAAGAAAATAGAGATGATAAATTTTATGTCCCTGGTATAGAATATGTACTCGATGCATGGTAGCTATTGTTAACTAACAAAATAATAGACAAATGCGTGTGTGTGTGTGTGTGTGTGTGTGTGTGTATACTCTTTCATGACCATTGCTGTAATGGTGACACTGATGAACTTAGTAAGACACTCTATTATATAGAATTATTCCAGAGAGGACCCTCTGGCTGAGGTCTGAAAGGTTCTTGTAAAGCAAGTAGGCTGATCGAGGTGCATGGGCAGAGTAATCATCTACCTAGCAGCTGGATATTTCAAAATCAGGGTCTTCAGACAGGTCCAAGGAACTCTGGAGTATTTCAAAATGGCTGTGATTTCCTTGAAACTGAATGAAAAATTCAAGTAGGTGTATATGTGTATGTGTCTGTGCACTATTCTGGAGAAATGGTTCCTAGCTTTCTATGGCCTCACAGAAGAACTGTGAGGAAGAAACTAGGGATCGCTGCCGCGAGCTTTCTTCGAAAAATCTGGCAAAAAGCAAATGCTGGCAGCTGCTGGCTGTGTCATCTGGCCGGCCCAAGCAATGCTTTCTGCTAAAGCAAAGATGAGAAATGTGGGGCCAAAATGATCTCAACTAAGTGGTTCCTCTCCACCATCCTTCCAGCTTCCCAGCATGTGGGCTGCTCACACGTGGTGGCTGCTGACTATTCTCATATCTTTACTTGCAAGGAAATGGCGGTGAGACCAGCTCAGAAAAGAATTATGTAGTGAATGTATTGGAAAGCACAATACACTAACAGTTTTATATTGCTGAAGAGTGACCGTGTGTGGGGTATGGAGCACACATTGAACAAGGCTGCGTCTATGTCATTCATCTGCTAGGATTCATAACGTATACATATTCTTATCCTAATCCAAAAGCTAGCGAGGCTCGCCATGTGTTGAAACAATTTATTTCAACACTTAATGCATCATCTCTCCTGTATTTCCACATGTTGTGTCATCACCATTTGACCTCAACCCATTGTTAAATATTTAATAGCACTGTTGGATAAACAATACAAAGTATAGTTTACTTTTGAATGTAGCATTTACATGAAAAAAAGAGAGAGAAATAAGCCAACACATGCCACAAAGGGGTACAATGTGAAGGTTGGAATACAGATCCTTCTGGTGGACAGAAAAGGAGCTACAAAAGGAAAGGAATCTGTGGGAGGATGAATAAATCAGGGAGAGCAATGACTAATGAAAAGACGCCATAACTCTCCGGTAAAGAACAAAGGCAGAAAGCGAATGCCACCCAAATGTTGGCGCAATGGACACTCTGTGTTCCCACCTCTCAGAACTTAAGCAGGATGATAAATCGCTTTGAGTAGGAATCTATTCACATGAAAACGATGAAATAATATTCAATAAAACACGAATCAGCAGAGGACATTTTTAACATTCACTGCACATAAATCTCATAGTGACAGAAATTATTCTTTAGAGGAGGGATTATGGATCACTCTAGAGGTTCTGATGAGTTAGCACACTGTTCCTGGAAAGTGTGCTCAACACGTTCTTTCTGACTGACCATAGACCATCGCCCTGGGACAGACACATCAGGACAGGTCTAAGCCTACACCGGGAAATCTTCCTAACCCACACAGTCCCTTCAAGGTGAAAAGCTGGAGACTGCGCTTATGGTCCTGCTTCTACATGTTTTCCAGTGTCACTCACAATATAAAACGGGTCTACAAGCCATAAGTAAAAAGGAATTTAAGAAAACTTAAGTAAATGGAAAGATATACCATGTTCATGGTTTTGAAAGCTGAATGCTGTTAAAATCTCAATTCTCCCCACATTGATCTATCCCTGCTATACCAGTAATTACCTCATAAAGCTATTTGTTTTTTATAATTCAACAAGTGGACTCTAATATATATATACAACCAGAATACCCAAAGCAAACTTGAAAAGGACAAATTGGGGGGATTGTATTACTTGAACCCATGACTTACTGTGAAGTCACAGAAGTGAAGACAATGTGGTACTTGCATTGAATCAACTAACAGATCAATGGATCAGAACAGCCAAGCAGAAGCAGATCACACTTAAGACGACGTTGGGTTCCTGACACGGGGCAAAGGCAAACTGCAAACTGGATTTGGGGTGAATTCCCCTTTGAGGAAAGATGACGAAAAGCCAACCCGAAGAGGCAGTGCGTCGTGTCTACCTGCCTTGGGAACGTCGGACCTTCGGAAACCTAACATCTCATCTTGGAGGCAAAACAGACCTAAGACATGAGACAGGGTTTTGTCAAATGAGGAAGCAGAGATGAAAACATTTGATCGAACAGCCGTTGTATCCACTGCTAATGGCAATACTGAATAAGGCGAGCGCTTAGCAAGGAACTAATTTCTAACTGTGCAAACCACTGCTGCTCTGGAAACCTAAAAGGAGGTAACAAAAGCGGAAATGCGGAAAAGCAGCTACAGCACACCACGCCCCCTCCGCCAGGGCCGCCCTGGGAGGCAGCTCTCCCGGTTCTGACGGACACGTGACTTCAGCCATTAGGGCCTGGCCGTGGCCACCCTTCCCTGCAGTAGACAGTGTAACTGGAATTGGGGTTCAAAGGGCTCCAGGTCACACCCTGATCAGCTATAACCAAACAGATGAGTCGTTCGGATTGTCAAAGTGACCTAAAATATAGTCAACAGTTAGGTGTTGTCGTGGATTCATCATAGCATTCCTGTCCTGGGGCATACTTTGAATGCCTTACTAAGGTTTGTGCTAATGAATTAAGTCAAGCGTGAATATGCTAATACGGTTAATGCGACACATCTTAAGATGACTTCTGGAAACCCAAAATATTTCTAAGCGTGGAGGAGGGAAATAAGGCAATCAAAGTGCCGCTCAGAAACGAGCGGTATCGGAAAGAAGGTTCTGTTCCTGATTGGCTGGCTGCATACTCTCAAGGCAACCTTGAAAACAGAAAGGTTCCAATAACTCATCCGTTTTCCTCCGGGCCACACAGAAGACATACATTCCCGTGGCCTTTTAAAGTCGCTTCGTCCCCGGTGGTTTGGACAAAACAGGTAAACACCGCTGTTCCACGCTCACATTTGTTCACGTTTTGTTCTGCCGCGGCTCCGCCAGGGCTGACTCCCTCACCACCGCCCCTCCCGCATCCGCAGGCTCGCCTGTGCGGTTGCACAACGCCGGGGCCGTGACGCACTCGCCGCTGTTTTTGTACCTAGAAGGACAAAATCTAATTTTTAAAAATGTCAGCCTGTTTCTCAAGTGCTTAAACCCTCTGTTTGGTCAAGACTGGGTATTTGCATTTGAAAGTTTAGTATTCATTTTGCAAGACACCTAACTTCAAAAAAGTTTGGCATTGAATGTTCAAGGCAAAAAAATACATATTAATATAAGCTACTCAGTTCATGACGTTCCCATGTTCCGTGTGTAACTTTTTCAGGGCTGACATTTAACCGGGTCAGTTCTGATCTCAAGCAACCATTCCGTATGCTCACATGTCTTTCTTGGGAGCTAGCTTCAATCATTGGCTAAACTCTTAATATTTTAAATTTATAAACTTCTGAAGGGAGATAGCTTTTGAAGCTCACACACACACACACACACACACACACAAATAAATAAATAAATAATAAGTAAAACAGTCCTAGAACAGCAGTCTTTTTGTGTGCCGCCCAGAAAATTGGTTACAAAGTGGTCTTATTGTGTTTCTCATCATTTACATTCACTTTTTTGGCAGAGCAGAAAGGAAAAGAAGAAGTCAAACTCAGAGGCCTACAAGAGAAATGAAAGGAGGCATTTTCATGTTAAAATGTGCCCTTGACATTTAGACATCAACATTGACCGCCATCGACAGAAGATGAAACAGCCAGAGAAGCAGCAGCTGCGTTCGGTGAGGTCACCGAGCAGGTGCGACACGGGCTCCTACCACGGACACAGGGTGGCTCTCTCGCCGGTGCCCTCGGGAGGCCCCTGGGGTGCCGGCACTGACCTGCGTCTGGGCGCCTCAGATTGGCCCCGAAATACCCCAGCGCCAACAAGAGTCCCGATGACCCAGCTGTACCAATTCGCAGCAGACATTCTCCCAAACAGATCGATACCAGCCAAGGGGCAGCTGGAAAACAGGATGAGCCTGTATCTCTGAGCAAACACCGCGCTGCTTATTGACAAGGGCAAGAGCCACCCGGCACTTGTGTTTCCCACAATGTGTTTGTCACTGGCCTCGCCCTGACCCGCACAGCCACCCTGGGGGGGAACCCTGCCGCGGGTCCTGGGCCTGCTCTGATCCTGCCTGATCCAAGAGTGGAGGCTTTTTTTTACATGCTCGCCTTACACTGTCTTCATATTTCTTTTCTTCTTCTTTCTTTTTGCTTTTCTTTTCTTTTTTATATCTTTATTGATTTCAGAGAGGAAAGGAAAGGGAGGAAGGGAAAAAGGGAGGGAGGGAGGGAGGGAGGGAGGGAGGGAGGGAGGGAGGGAGGGAGGGAGGGAGGGAGGGAGAGAGAGGGACATCAATGATGAGAGAATCATTGATTCGGCATTTTTTTACAATGAGAGCAACTGTGTCTGCTCAGGCCTCGCCTAGATAATGCCACGATGCCAGAGCGACTAGTCAGTGCCGTCGATTCAGTCCAATGGCAGGCCTGAGTGTTCGGCATTGTGTAGACAAAATAGAAACCGTTTTTTTACTTTCTATCCATCATACTGGAATTGTGTGGGCACACCTTGGATGAAATTAATTCAGAAAAAAGCTTTAGGACACCAGTTGTTTCTATACATATAAACTGAAATAATTATGTGGATAAACCAAATACATTTGCTCAAACATCCAGATAAGTATTTTTTTTTTATTAAGCCCCAAAATTTGCCTCTTTTCTATTTTTTATTTAATCACATACTCTCCCCCCCCCAAAAAAAAGGCCTTGCACATGTCTGTGTGCTCTTTTTATATTAATCTGTATCTTTATACTTACATATGTGCACATGTAAATGAACAAGAGTTATATCTAATAAAAACATGCAAGTTGCATCACTATTATCATTGCTCTAAGGTTACAAAATATGAGGAAACTACAGTCTTTAAAACAATCTTCCCCAAAGTGCCGAGAATAAAACTGTGGAATACAATGTGGCCCTGCATTTGTCTAAGCACAGTGACTTCACATATGACGCAGCATGAGTAAAATTTTAACGCTTCGAATGGTAGTCGGGCCAAAAACCTGATTAGAATTAGATTTTCCCAGCTTCCGGAGTCCACAGCGCATTCAGGACCAATCCACTCAGTCAATCGGGGGCAGACAGAGCCCAGTCCCAGTGGCTCAGTCGCTGAGTGTGGACCTGCGACCCAGGAGGTCACAGTTGGGCTCTGTGGTTCGGGGCACATGCCCCAGTTGTGGGCTCCAGCCCCAGTGGGGAGCGTGCAGGAGGCAGGCAGCCCTTCTATGACTCTCTCTCTCATGGTGATATTTCTCCCTTCCTCTCTGAAATCAATCACACATATAGGGAAACAAACACAGGGGGCAGATCTAGGACCCTGTCATTACGCTTGGGCCCTGGAAGTTTTTAATAGCCATCGGCAGCGCTATACACCTTCCATCGGAGACCTTTTACGTATTCAGACATGTTCCCTTCTTTTCCGTCGGAGTGACAAACCTAGCTGAAGCAGAATCTGTGCCTCTGGCTGCTGTTAACAGACACATTTGTATGAGGGGGGAAAAGTCAAGTGAAGATAATGCTTAGCCTTCCCCTTTTCTTCAACTACGCTTTCCCTGGGGGTGGGGGACTTGCGGGGAGGAACAAACGTCCCCTCATCATATTTCCATCGCGTTTACTGTCGGGGCGCTCTGTCCAGGTCCCCGAGTGCAGGAGAAGGACACTCCACGGGGAGCTCGGCCCTGGAGTGGCGGCTCCGGGGAGGACGTGGACCGTTAGGTGGTCCGCCGTTAGAGGGCGCTCGGCAGCGCTGCTCCAGCCGCCGGAGGGAGAGCCAGGAGGCGGCGGGAGCGGGAGGGGGCCGAGCAGAGGGGGGGGAGGAGAGAAGGGGAGCCAGAAGGAGGCGGTCTGGA
>OY882861.1:1250785-1353285 GCA_963693515.1 Pipistrellus nathusii | reverse complement strand
ACAAACCGCGCTGCGTCTGCGCCCCGGACTGCTCCAACGTCACCTGGAGAGGCCCGGTGTGCGGCCTGGACGGCAAAACCTACCGCAGCGAGTGCGCGCTGCTCAAGGCGCGGTGCAGGGAGCAGCCCGAGCTGGAGGTCCAGTACCAGGGCAAGTGCAGAAGTGAGTGGCCCGCCCGGAGGCCGGGAGGGGCGGCCGGCAGGAGTGGCCTGGCCATGCAATACGGACCCCAAGTAAAGGAACGCTTTCCAACTCCCAGAGATGCCTGCAGAGCTCAGGGCGGCCCCTGCATGGCTCAGTGGCTGAGCATTGACCTGTGACCCACGAGGTCACGGCTCCATTCCGGCTCAGGGCACATGCCCAGGCTGCAGGCTTGATCCCTGTGTGGGGCGAGTAGGAGGCAGCCGGTGAATGGTTCTCTCTCATCATTGAAGTTTCTGTCTCTTTATACCCCTCTCCCTTCCTCTCTGAAATCAATGAAAAGATATTTTAAAAGAAAAATACCACAGAAGGGACCAACCCAGAGTGGTAGGTTTCCCCCTGAGAACCACAGGGCTCCCTGCTGCCTGTGGGAGCCGGGCTCTCCCCCTTGGGGATCTATGTCCCTGCCGATGGACCCTCCCTCCCCAGGACCGGAAGCCGCCTGCTAACCGCCTCTCCCGTTGTCGCAGAGACCTGCCGGGACGTGTTCTGTCCGGGGAGCTCCACGTGCGTGGTGGACCAGACCAACAACGCCTACTGCGTGACCTGCAACCGGGTCTGCCCGGAGCCCTCCTCCTCCGAGCAGTACCTGTGCGGCAACGACGGGGTGACCTACTCCAGCGCCTGCCACCTGCGGAAGGCCACCTGCCTGCTGGGCAGGTCCATCGGCTTGGCCTACGAGGGAAAGTGTATCAGTAGGTATTCCGGATTGAGACACAGAGAGAGGGAACGGGGAGGAGGAGGCAGGTGCAGGCATTAGAACCATGGGGTTGACCAACCAGGAAGCCCAGTGCTTCCCAGGGGCAGAGTCTGGCCAGAGGGAGCGATCCTCCCTCTCCGAGGCCCCGCGGTCCCCGGGAAGCCGTGTCTTCCCGCCGCGCTGGCATCTGCTGTGAAGCGCCTGCGAGAACCAGGAAACGGTTTTCCGTCTGAGAAAACGCAGAGCTCCCTCGCTGTTGCACGTTCGTCCTAAGTGACAGACTTGCTGGAAGCAAGAAGTAATGACTTCCCAGCGCCTCACAGCTGTCACTGGGTGCTGATAACTGGTGAAACGCGTTCTTTTTTTAAAGACTCACTGTGGGGAAGCATCCAACGCACGTGTAGCTCCAGGACGCCGGAATCCTGTCCCAAACATGCTATTTTCATGCACACATGTAGTATGTAGGAATCGGGGGGGGGGGTGACTGTATTTCAGCTTTATTATCAAGCATTTTTGCATCCTATAGCTTCATGACCCCCATTAGTGAGCAATGACATGTAAGTTATATGTTTAGCCTTAGCCAGTTCGGCTCAGTGGATAGTGTGTGGCCCTGTGGATGGAAGGGTCCCGGGTGGCTCGCTCCTCCCTGGCCCGAAACCCTGGTCCAGGCTCCTGCCGGAGACCAGCCATCCATGTGTCCCTCTCACATGCGTGTTTCCCTCCGTCTTCCCCTCTCCTCCACTCTCCCCAAAAATCAACGGAAACATATCCTCAGGCGAGGTTTCACAAAACAAAACGGAAAGAGGCGTACGTTCCTGGTTCACATGTCTTGTTAGGGGAGCAGAGGAAAGCCGCAGAGGGGGGCCGAGGGGGCCGCGTACTCATCACAGGTCCATTGCATCCCAGAAGCAAAGTCCTGTGAGGACATCCCGTGCAGCAGCGGGAAGAAGTGCCTGTGGGACTTCAAGGCCGGCCGGGGCCGGTGCTCCCTGTGCGACGAGCTGTGCCCCGAGAGCAAGTCCGAGGAGCCCGTCTGCGCCAGCGACAATGCCACCTACGCCAGCGAGTGCGCCATGCGGGAGGCCGCCTGCTCGGCCGGCGTGCTGCTGGAGGTGAAGCACTCCGGATCCTGCAACTGTAAGTGCGTGCTCGGCTTGCTCCAACCTAAGGCCCCCCAGCCTCGCCCCGAGGGAGCGGAGATGGGGACCCTTGACCTTGACCTTAGGCAGCCGCTCGGTTCCGCGGGCTGTGTCCGTGACCGCCGGCGGGCGGGGCGGCCTCCGAAAGCCGCTGCGGTCAGGAGCCCCTAACGCCTCGGCGGCGGCCCTGTGCTTGGCTGCTGGCTGCACTAACCCGGGGCCCACACTAACGGCTTCCGGAGCTGCCCCTCTCCGCCTCGGAGGCAGCTTTCTGTTGTCCTGCACTAACCCTGGCGTGAGGACCCTCGGTGGTGCCTGGAACACAGGACGCTTTTTGTCTGATTTCAGGATCTGCCCGTTAAGCCTGAGCCATTGATTCTTCAGAACTTTCTGCCGTTGTTGACTTCATAGATTATGGTGGTGTTCTCGGTGTTTCTTTCTTTTTTTTTTTTTTTCTTTTTTTTTAAGCATTTTTAAAAAACGTATTGCAGAACAGCAGATGCCAAAAATAAAAACTAAAAACAGAAAGAGCATCTCCCTGCAAGTCACGTAAAAGTGCAGAGGGCCACGCACCCTGAGCGGCTCGGGCCGGTGTGGTCCGCGTTAAACAGCAGCTCCCTGTGTTCCCCCATCTAGCCATTTCCGAAGACACCGAGGAGGAGGAGGAGGACGAAGACCAGGACTACAGCTTCCCCATTTCCTCCATTCTAGAGTGGTAAAGCCGCCCGCCACGCTCAGGCCAGCGGAGCCTCCGGGCGGGCACAGGAAGGAGAGGAAGGAGAGGGGGGATACATGGTGTCCATACTGTACATAAGTGTATGCTTATTTATTGGGGGACAGTACGCCCAGAGGACCCCGGTCCTCCGGCTCTCTCCCCGGCCACCTGTTACTCCTCGGACCAGAGAGGCCACCCTGCGAGGTCTCCTGGCTGAGGCCCGTCGCCGAGACGTGTAGACATTTATTTATACTGTGTCATGTTTTATAATTTATACATAAAGTGTCTGGTTGACTGTACGCCTTGTTTTTTTTTTGAAGAAATTTATTCGTGAGAGGAAGAGCAGTTGTTATTTATTGTGAGGTCTCTTGCTTGTGAAGTGACGGCTTTGTTTGCCTTGTAAACCATCGAACCATTCCTCCCGGGACATGCACCCCCCCCCCCGCCCCCACCGCGCGGTCCGGCCTCGGGCTCCGCGCCCCTGGCACGAACCTGCACGTCGGTTTGTCCTGATTATTTATTGGGTTCTCTGCTGCCTGTTCTGTGCGCGCACGCCCCCTCGGGTTTTGTTTACAAGGGACCCTGGCTGACCAAAAGGCCTTGTCAGTGGCTCAGACAGGAGGCCCAGGGGCCGCAGCTTGGAGGAAACGCCGACCTCCGTCCTCTGGTTGTGATGGGGACGGCGGTGAGGCCGAGGGACGGCGGCCTCAGGCCTCTGGTCATCAGAGCTCTTAAGGTGTTCCAGACCCAAAGAAGCGGAGTGATGGGTGTCCCGGGGGGGGGGGGGGGGCGGCGGATGGCGGACGGACGGAGGGGAGTGCTCCCACCCCCTCGCCTTTCGCTCGGTGTTTCCTGGAAGCTGGGCTCCTGTACCTTTAAAATCCGTTCCTTTTCCCACCGGTGTGTCACCACAAGTCCTATCAGAGCTTTCTCGGTTCAAGTTTCTTGCTTTTCATAATACTTTTTTTCCTGATGCAATTTTATACTCTCAAACATGGCAAGTTAAATAAAAATTCATTTAAATATATAGTTTTGTACTTTTTCTACCATGTAAATGTGCAGTGTATATAAAAGTTATAATGTGTATTTGTAAATAAATGATGAGTGAAAAAATAAAAAAATTTTAAAAAGCCCAATGGTCTCCGCCGCGGATGGTGTCAAGGAGGCTGTCTGGGCTTGGGGTGCAGAGGTGTGGAGCGCAGTGCTGGACAGAGAGAGGGCCGGGAGGCAGCGGCCAGGCAAGAGCCCTCCAAAGCCCAGTGAATGACCAATACCCCCCCCCAGGGGGTGTGAACTGAGAAGGGAGCGGGGGCCAGCAGCCCTGTGAGAGCAGACGGGCAGTCCCTCTGAAGCACCCCGAGCCTCAGCCTCCTCCTGGGAGCGCCCTCCCGGCTGCTCCCGCTGCGGCTCCCTGAGCCAGAGCACCTGTGTCTCCTGAGCAAACTCATGAGTCCACAGAGCCAAATACCAATCGCACAACGATCGACATTTCTTTGGAGAACCACATGTTTTAAAATCAAAACAACTTCTAACGCCACTTCTTCAACACAGACTCGCCCAGGCCGTGGTATTTTGTGGAAGAGCCACACTCAAGGGGCCAAAGAGCCGCAGGTGGTTCGAGAGCCGCAGTTTGCCATGGTCCTAACGGGCTGAGATCTCAGCACAGCTGCACAAGGGGAGGTGCAGATAGGCCTCGCGCGGCAGACACGGGCCTGGCAGTGATGGGTAACGGGCTCGGCGAGGTGAGGAGGGGCTGGGCTTCCACGATGATGGGTGAAGTCCGAGTTTCACGGGGAGGGAATGCCCGGTGAGGACGCGGTGTGTCGCCGGTAACCGTAGCAGTCACGCTGAGAACAGCAGGCTGGCCTTGGGGGCCTTCGGACTCTGTAATACATGATGCTACATGGTAACAAGGTCATCAACATGCCTTTCCAATTCATTGGGTGTTAATTCCTTTTTTTAAAAAGAAAAATACATTTTTATTGACTTCAGAGAGGGAGAGGGAGATAGAAACATCAATGATGAGAGAGAGTCATGGATTGGCTGCCTCCTGCACACCCCTCTCTGGGGATGGAGCCCGCAACCCGGGCCTGTGCCCTGACCAGGAATCAAACCGTGACCTGAGCCGTGCTGCCGGGCAGATGTTGGTTCCTTGACTGAGGACATTAACAATACCAAAAATGCAAGATGCAAGATGGGCCTGGGAGGGAAAGCAAAGAAAGGTCAGGATTGCCAACGTTGCTCAACAATCACTATTACAAACGACTGGGTCTGATTCCAAAAAAGAAACGTTTTTTCTGTCCTAAAATGAATAAAGAAATTGATGATGGTGATGGTGGTGGAAGGCGGTTGGCTCTCAGCTGTGGTCACCGAATGAGAATGTGCAGACCAGAGGCCTCGGGGAGGCGGGGATGGCACAATGGTTCGGAGCGGGAGGGTTTGGTCAGCCTTCAGCGGGTTCCTGGGGAGGAGGAAGGCGGCCAGGAGAGGGACAGGCTGCCGGGAACCCAGAAGACGGTCAGGACAATGCTTGGGAGCTCCGTACTGCTGGAACAGGCTGCTGGAGACAGGAACGGGGACAGGAACAGGAACGGGAATGAGAACGGGGACGGGGACGGGAAGACAGCTGGCAGCCACGTTCATGGCCCTCCCGGGCCTGAGCTTCTGACTACCAGGAGCTCAGCACTGCCATGGACCAGGAAGCAGGGAAAGCTGTCCGTTCAGCAGGCAGCCCTGTGTCCTGGCAGGGAGAGTGATACAATCAGCACTCAGATTATTTAAGAATTTTCTTTCATACATGTCAGCATCCCTCATGCCTCTCAAGCAAAAAAAAAAAAAAAAAAAGAAAGAAAAAAAGTCTAATTTTCTTTCTCGGAGTTTCCTATTTTTCCAGTAATCCCGCATTAGGCTTGTATCAAGAAATAGAAGTCTCTTTTAAAACTCAAATTACATTAATGTCATTAAGCTATTGTTAAAATTTCAGCTGAGGCCCAAAAAAGTAATTCACTTAGGCACATAATGTAATTAATAGAAGCCATTCCAGTAACTCGTTTTCAAAGGAAAGTGTATGTCTTAATGATCAGGAGCTGCAAAACATCAAGCCATGAAGACAAATACCAAAAGTTTGAGCTTCATCAGATGTCAGGTGGGGTTATATGCCATGTTTCCTAGAGAGGGGCAGAAATAAAAGGGGGCGCAATTAGAGCCTTCTCGGGGCAGAGGCGGCCTCGGGGTGGGCGCCGCCCGGGGGCGGGCATGCCGCACGGACAGAACGGCCCGTGCCCAGGTCCCAGCGCCGCGCCCACGTGGAAAGTACCGCGAGTGGCTGCTGGGGTGTGGCCCCGTGCGAGAAGCTCCCCGCACTCAGCAGATGCACGCCGAGGTCTGCGTTTAGGGAAAAGGGCCGGCGTGGATGCAGCATGCTCTGGAATGATTCAGAAAGAAAAAATGCGGCCAAGCATTCTTTCCCCCACATGCACTCACCCGAAGTCAGACAAAGGTTACAAGGAGTAGAGTGAAGCACAACAATACGTGAACTTGAGTAAAAGGTATGAGGGTATTTTGTTTGGTTTTTTGTTTAGTCCTCCCCCGAGGATATTTTCCCACTGGTTTTTAGGGACAGTGAAAGAGAGAGGTGGGGACAGAAAAACACCGATGTGAGAGAGAACGCACGGATTGATTGCCTCCGGCAGCTCCTGCACACACCGAGACCGGGGCCCAGCCAGGGAGGAGCCTGCAACCGAGACACGTGCCATTGACCAGAAGCAAACATAGACCCTTTGGTCCACAGGCCGACGCTCTGTCCACTGAGCCACACCGGCCAGGGTACATACGGCTATTTTTAATACTACCCTATTGCAACTTTTCTGTTAGTTTGAAATCACATCCAAATAAAGAGTTGAACGTTTTTAAAAGTGAGTCTCATAAATGGGGGTGCACAGTAGATGGCTCCCCGTTCCCCAGGAAGGCAAGGGCAGTAGCTGTCACTTAACAGATCGTCTTGAAGGACCAAAGGCTCCAGAGAACGGCCATGGTGACGTCCCCACGCGACGTACAGAATCAAAACAGGCCCGGAGACTCCTGCCACCCTCCAACCCGCCTGAGAAAAGGCCTTTCTTTTCTGAAATCCTCTCACGATGGGGTGGTTGTGAGCTTCGTGAAAACGCTCCAAACACCACCCCCCACTGCTCCCCCTGCTCGCTGTCTGCTGTGTGGACAGGCCACGGCGCCTCCCCGCGCCTGGTCCCCACACGGTCGTCAGGGTAGCGGGAGGCCTGCCCCTAGCAGTGTCAGGGAGACGGAAAGGCAGGCGGTACCAAAGCTCTGCGGCCAGGGCTGGGCACCTAAGAAGGGCGGTAAGTTGGTGCTTCTGGGGCTATCATCGTGGTTATGAATTAAAGACAGAAAGGCGGCACTGGGGCTCATCAGCCAGCCTCTGCCCGGACAGTGCGGTGAGGAGGCCCCGGGCCAGAGGCACAGACGTGAACACGGCGTGTGATGGACGACAAGCATGGCCACCAGGCGGTCCGCCAGGTCAACTGTAACAAGTTTCCGGAAGTGAATGTGGGTGCTGCGGCGACAGGGCCCAGTGCAAACAGCAGGTTTAGACACGTGACTCCCCTCTGAGATCTGGGAAAACTCACTCGCCCTCCGCCATCCCCAAAGCCACCAAGCATGCCCTTTGCCCATGTCGTCACACCCAGCACCCCCCGCCCCCCCGGCAGCCATACAGCATGTCCCTCTCTGTCCTTCTCACATGGCGTCTCCCAGGAGGGCTACAGACTCCCAAAGGGCGATGAACCATTTCCAACTATCAGGAATCCTCATGTGAATCACACGAGTGCCAGGAATTTTTTTTAAGATATATTTTATTGCTTTTTAAAAAAGAGGAAATGAGAGGGATAGAGAGTTAGAAACATCGATGAGAGAGAAACATCCATCAGCTGCCTCCTGCACACCCCCCACTGGGGATGTGCTACAACCAAGGTACATGCCCTTGACTGGAATCAAACCTGGGACACTTCAGTCCGCAGGCCGACGCTCTATCCACTGAGCCAATCCAATGCCAGGTATTTAAAAACACGACATAGTATCTAATTAATACACGTGTTTATCAAAAGGCACTTTTCAGAACCTGGGTCCTCACGTGCCCCCACGCCCTCTCCATTCGGACCAGCCTGCCAGCCTTCGCCAGCCAAGGCCGGCATGGAAATAGCCGCCCACGGCCGCAGACCTGCCCGGGCACGTCCAAGCCCAGCGCCTCGTCACTGGAATCCCCCCCCCCCCCCCAAGGACGGGATGGTCCTGGGCTTGGCCCTCCTTGGCCTCAGATGTCTTGGCCAGTGCCATCGAGATTCCTGTGGCGAGTCCGTCAGACACTTCCAAACATACTCTCTGGATTACACCAGATGCAGCCCTGGCAGAGCGGTAATTTGTCATTTTTCTATTTTAAGAATATGGCCCGGGAACCAACTGGTACTGCCGGGAGCCAGATTCATTCCCACCCAGAGTCTCTTGTAACCATTCGCCGAGTCTCTGGCTAAAGAGCCAGCATACATTTTTCTCAACAATTTGGGGCCAATGAGAAATGGGGAACAAAGGTCCAGTGCTGGTGAGGAAGGCTGTGTGTCTGTTCTAGCGCCAAGAAGAGATCTTGGTAAACCTCTTGTCTTTTTGGCACCAAAAGTAAACCGGGGGATGGTTTGCATGGTCAGGATGCATCCCGTACACAGTGGTGTCCGTGGGAGAAGGCCGGTCGCTATGGTTTCTTGAGATTGCCGTGGGCTGCTGGCCCGAGGGCCACACGGAGCCGAGGGACTGGGTTACAAAAAGGTCCTCGGTACTTGGAGCCTCTACACAGTCCTTTGTGGGACCAGTGCCCCGAAGCTGTCAGCATGGACTGAGGGCAATGTGTTCATGGGGTCTGTGGAAGCAGGACCCAGTCAATAAAATCCCCACATGAAGGCTCTTCGTCAAGGCTGAGTGCCCGGGCCAGCAGCATCCGCATTACCTGGGAGCTTGTTAGAAATGCAGGTTCAAGCTCGACCCCGGACCCCGGAACCAAATTCACTGAGGGCAGGCCCCAAAGCCTGTTTTCCCAAACACTCTAGGTCTGTGGTGGGCAAACTTCGGCTTGCAAGCTATATGTGGCTCTTTGGCCCCCTGAGTGTGGCTCTTCCACAAAATCCCACGGCCTGGGCGAGTCTATGTTGAAGAAGTGGCGTTAGAAGTTTAAGTTTAAAACATGTGGCTCTCCGAAGAAATGTCGATCGTTGTGCGGTTGGTATTTGGCTCTGTGGACTCATGAGTTTGCCGACGACTGCTCTAGGTAATTCTCCTGAAAGTTTGAGGCTACTGTCCTAGAATCCTCGCGAGCCCTGAGGGCGGCGTGGCTGCCTGAGTGCCTACCCGTGGGTCTCTGGAGAGCTGCCGTGCCTCCCACCCACCCGGCCAGGATCCCCACACACCTCCTGACCTGGGCCCAGGAGCGCGCTCTCCGCGGCAAAGGCATTCGGCCGCAGACATCAGACATCACACGGCGCGTTCCTCCCGAGCACGTTCTCACCCTCTGCTGCCTCCAGGGAGGTCTTCCCAGCGAGACTCAGCGGAGCTGCCTCCCAGCCCTCCGGCCGGGCGCAGCCGGCGGCCAGCTTCTCCAGAAGAGATGGAATGCTGAACGGAGCGAAGGGGCCTCGCAGCCCTGGCCCCTCCTGGTTGGCATTTGGTTCACTCTCTTCCCCGGAACGTGTCTGCCGCCGCTTCCCGGAACCGCCCGGCCTCCCTAGAGCCGCACCTGGGCTCAGCCACGGGCAGGCGGCCAAACGCTACCTCACGGCTGACCTCTGTCCACGGACGGGGAGAGCTGAGCAGCCACATGCCACCGCCGCGCAGGCCACCGCCGCGCAGGCTCGAAGCCATGGCACCAGAGGAGAGCGCTATCCCCCAGGCCGCCTGGTGAAGCGGGTCCAGGTCCACAGCCTGACCCGGGACTGAGAGGACCATCCTCCCTCTGCTGTCCTCCCCGCATCTCCTGCCCCCAGCACCTCAGTGCCTCTCTTACCGGAACTGCGGCCTGTGCATGACTCTCTACTTCTCTCCCACAGCCTCTGGCCCAAACTCTCACTGTGGGTCCGTACAACCCCCTTCTCACACCTGCACCCGTGCTGCCGTGCAGACATGAGTCCACAGCGCGTCCAGCTGGCCCTGCTCCAGCGGAATCGTGGTTCCTGGCTTCCCCACCTCCTAGCAGATCCCCCTCCCGCTCTGCCCAGGCCCCTCTCTGGCCTTTCCCCGCTCTCGCCATCGCCCCAGCAGCAGACCACTCCCATGCTGCCCGCTTTCCGGGAACCGGATGCCAGCTGCTTGCCTGGGAAAGGGCTGGCATCGGGAAGGAATGCCCTCCGCGCCTCCCGGCATCACCAGGTTCGCCCAGGTCCCTTCCATTTCTAACTCCTTCCTCCGGTCAGAGAGCGGCTCCCGTGCCTATGCTGTGCAGCACGCCCCCCACCCCCTCCAGAAAGCCCTCAGCAGCCGCTCTCCCGCCATCATTCTCCCTCCCTCCCTCTGTGGTGGTTTTAACTTGAGCATTAAAATACCCTTCATTCCAAGTTTTCTTATAAGGATAGCTAAAATTGAAATAATATCATTAATAAAACTTTCCTAACTCAAAGACACACACACACACACACTCAACACACACGCTTCAGCCTTGCCTAGTCCTGTGGTCGGCAAACTGCAGCTCAAGAGCCACATGCGGCTCTTTGGCCCCATGAGTGTGGCTCTTTCACAAAACACCACGGCCTGGGCGAGTCTATGTTGAAGAAGTGGCGTTAGAAGAAGTTTAAATGTAAATAATGTGGCTCTCCAGAGAAATTTCAATCTTGTCCTGTTGATATTGGGCTCTGTTGACTAATGGGTTTGCCGACCACGGGTCTAAGCCCATAACATTTTTTTAAAAGCCTTGTGACTCGCCTCAGACACAACTTGTGGAGTAATCTCCACTCTGTTTACTGCCTCGCCTCACCCTCCTTCCTCAGTCTCTGCAGTTTGGACTCATCTCCTCTGAGTCATCGGAAGGGGCTTGACTAAGGTTACCAATGACTGTCCAGCTCCCATACAATGGGCGTTATCCGTCCTTATCTGGTGGGCCTCTCCTCCATTGGCACCCTGCGGACCAGACTCCGGGACCCCCTCGGCATCCCCCCACCCCATCCTCCTATCGCACATTCCTCTGTGGCTTCTGGATGACTCGTGTCTTCTTACCAGGGAAGCAGGGATCAAGATCTGCCAATCCACACACTGTGTCTGACGTAGATTTTATTCGATCACACAAACCTGTGAAATAATTTTGAATTAGTTGACACTATTTAAAATGTAGGAATTCTAACAACCAAAAAAATCTGGATTTCTACTTTCTCCTGAAAACCAGGTGTCCCTGGGTCTCTGAATCCACACAGGCACAGACCCCAGGAGCAGAGCGGACAGCAGGCAGCTCCCGCACTCAGGCGGCGTCACTCCCTGGGTCACTGCATCTGCTGCCGTCCTTCACTTGTTCAGGTCACTCCCTGCCTCCCCTGACTGCCCGGGGCACAGAATTCCAGTGTCACCATGTGGTCACTGCCGTCCACAGCTAGTGGCCACAGACCTCCGTGAGCAGCCCTCATACTTTAAGGAGCCAGGATCACAGTTCCTCCTCCAGGAGGGAGAAATCTCCTCAACCTGCTTGTTTCCTGACAGAGTCCTCCCACATCACAATCTGGTGCGAGAGCATCTGATTGGGGAAGCCATGTGCAGAGCCAGGGAAGCTGGGAAGTCAGGTCTCCGTTCTCATTGGGAAGGTGGAATTCGGTGTAATGAAGAATAACATTTAGAGAAGGTGTCTGTCCTGAGTAAGCCCAAATTAATTGATTATCTAACTAGACTTAGTGGGACAAACGCAGGTGGCCAGGAGTTAGCAGTAACGGCCTCTCCCTGGTGCTTCCATGTCTAGACAGCTGAGCCGAGCCGGAACACATGGCACACAGACAGAAGGAGTGTGCACTCACACAGGGTTTATTTACCTGTTCCTAGTGGGTCCTGGGCTCCGGCAAAGCCACCTGGCGATGCACACCGAAAGACGGACGATGAAAACAGAGATAGACAGGCGGCCACAGCTGGTTCAGGCTCACACAGCAGAGCAGTCTGGGCTGGTCTCACGGAGCGACGTGGCGTTCTGCCCTGTCAGGCAGGCGAGGTGGACTGAAGACGCTCCGGTGCTTTCTGGCCGGCGGTAAACACCTGTGTCTTCTCGCGGTGGCCAGACGGCGTGCCTGATGCTGGGAGCAGGGCGTTCACATAGAGAGTGGGGCGTTCACCAGTGTGGAAGTTAGAGTATTAGGGTCTCCACACAGCAAACACTTCACACAGTAATCATGTCACACCTCAGAGGGCTTTCCTTATGACCATAACATTATCACAACAGTGTCCTGAAGGTCTCGGCAGCCGCCATGACAGGTGGAGACTAGTGGGAAATCCAGGCAAAGCTGGGTATGAAGTCGTTACAATTGGACCTGCCCGTGGCCACAGCCGAGGGATGGTATAGACTTCCTCACCCACAAGCTTCAAGAGTATTTTCTCAGAAGCACTTCACAACCCAGGAGTTGTCCACCACTTACCACCATCCAGTGCTCCATCCAGTTGGACAGCAGCTTAACACTCAGCATTGTCCCAACAGAGCTCCGAGGACCACGGCAAGGGCAGGGAAATGGAGTCGAGAGCACACCCTAAGCAAACACAGAGAAAAGCAATTCCCAAATGATGGCTGAACGGCTGTTAGCAATTGGCAAATGTTTTCAAGAGGAAGTTCTTGACCTCCAGCATCTAGTGTGCCATAAGGAGCCTGTGTGGACACACACTGACCAAAGAGAGAGTCTCAGCCCTCAAGCAAAGGCCGGTGGAAAATCGGTAATTCTCTGACAGCACCAAAGACCCTTCTCTAGGAAAGTCAGATGCCCGGGCTAATGACAGGGACAGGGATCCAGGTGACAAAGAAGGACCAGATCAAGGTAAGCCATGTCTTCACTTCTATCCAGGGCAGCAGGAATGAATAGAGGCTGATGTAACATTGGGGAAGTTGTTTTGTCTGATTGATTGATTGATTGATTGATTGATTGATTGATGGTCTGTTTAAAATGCTGCTGAAGTGCTTTGCTCTGTGCCCCAGAGGTTGAGCCCTAAGACAGGGTCTCCCTCCTGCCCCTACGGGGGCTGATTTCCCTCTAGGGTTGGCCAGGCCCTAGGAAAGGAGCAGAGGATGGGAAGAGAAAGAGGGAAGATGCATACCCCCTGCTCCCTCCCTGTCTCAACCTCAGCTGCTTCTTCCCTCTAGGACAAACCAAGACAGTGGTTGGCAAACTCTTTAGTCAACAGAGCCCAATATCAACAGGACAGTGATTGAAATTTCTTTGGAGAACCACATTTTTTAAACTTAAACTTCTTCTAATGCCACTTCTTCAACATAGACTCGCCCAGGCCGTGGTGTTTTGTGGAAGAGCCACACTCAGGGGGCCAAAGAGCCGCATGTGGCTCGAGAGCCACAGTTTGCCAACCACGAGTACTGGGCAGCAAAGACTGGCAGCTGCCATGGAGACCTGGATGGAGAGTGAGCCATCTAGTCTACCATGCGCTGCCGAGACCTGTCTCCGAGGGCCATGGTGCCACGGAGCCTGAAAGCACGCTTTCCCGTCGTGCACTTGACACTGAGCCTGAGCATGCCGTAAGCACTCTTCTTCCCTGCACCCTGGGGAGAGCAGCCTTCCCTCAGAACTGGCCACGTGTGTGAACGAACAAGGGAGCTTATTCTGTTTATGCAACGAGAGGACCGTCGTAAGACCTGAGAGATCCTGGCTGATGTGTTCACTGTCACACAGGAGCAAGTCAATTCAACTTCCTGCTCATATTTATGGCTTTCAGAGAGTAAATGTAGCTTCATGGAACAGGTATTTAATAAATGCATATTTTTTCCAAGTTGTAAGATTACATAGCCCTCGCTGAAACTGGTTTGGCTCAGTGGATAGAGCACTGGTCTGTGGACTAAAAGGTCCCAGATTTGATTCTGGTCAAGGGAATGTACACTGGTTGCGGGCACATCCCTGGTGGGGTGTGCAGGAGGCAGTTGGTCAATGTTTCTCTCTCTTTGATGTTTCTAGCTCTCTATCCCTCTCCATTCCTCTCTGTAAAAAAATCAATAAAATGTATTTTTTTTAAAAAAGATTATATACCCTTAAGATGCTAGGTTACAACTGTTACCCAAAAGACCTTGAGATTTAGAAGATGCATATCATTGAAGACTTTTATACATAATTATGTATTAAAGAGACAAAATTTGTACAAATTTAAAGTGGAAATCTGGTTGGTGTGGCTCAGTGGTTGAACTTTGACCTATGAACCAGGAGATCTTGGTTCAAATTCCAGTCAGAGCACATGCTGGGGTTCCAGGCTCAATCCCTAGTGTGGGGCGTGCAGGAGGCAGCCGATCCATGGTTCTCTCTCATCGTTGATGTTTCTATCTCTCTCTCCCTCCCCCTTCCTCTTTGAAATTAATAACCCAATCAATACACATTTGTGTGTGTGTGTATATATATATATATATATATATATATATATATATGAATGACTTTGGCAAAAATAAATAAAATAAATACATAAGTAAAGCCTCCCTGGGCTGAGGGATGTTTCCGTGCCCTATTCTTAAAGTTCCTGAGCGCTTACCAATGAGAAAGCGTGTTTGCTGGACTCGAATGGAAAATGCCTCCACGTCTATAAAATGCAGAGAGAACAAAGGGGACCCTCAGAAAAGCATGCTTCCCACTGCCCTGCCCTCGTCCCCAGCGCCCTTCTCTGGAGTCACAGATGTCACTCGCTTCCTGTGTGTTTCTCAGGAATACTTTGTTTTGCAAAACTGGTGCCAGACTAGAAATCCCATTGTGCGGTTTGCATTGCCCATTTGTTACATCTTACCGATCGCTCCACATCCCAGGGAGCGACTCATTGTTTTTAAAGTGTGGAGCGCATAGATGGAACGGCTTAGTCTGTTTTGTAAGACCTTCTTCCTGGCTTTGGGGCCCTGGACCAGCTACTCACCAATCCTTCCTTTCTCCCTTACCTTTTAGCCTGGTACCTTCTGTTTGTTTTCACGTATATAACAGGGAAGATAAAAACCAATGTGGTGGTGATGATGATGAAGAAAAGGAGGAGGAGGAATAGGAGGAGGAAGAAGAAGAAGGGGGGAAGAAGAGAAGGGGGAGAAGGAGGAGGGGGAGGAGGAGGAAGAAGAAGAAGGAGGAAGGAGAAGAAGGGGAAGGAGGGGGAGGGGGAGGGGGAGGAAAAAGAAAAAGAAGGGAGAAGGAGGAGAAGGGGGAGGAGGAGGAGGAGGAGGAGGAGGAGGAGGAGGAGGAGGAGGAGGAGGAGGAGGAGGATAGAAGGCTACTTGAGATTGAGGAGACAATTGGTTTCCGCTGAGGGTTTCCCAGCAGCACACTGGGAAGTGGGATTCGGCAATCAGCTCTGGAGTGTTTGCTGATTAGGGTATCAGTCAATTTCAAGTTACCAGTGTGAGGTCACCGAGCCCACAGCTGGGAGGGGGCACGCCCCGTTCTATAGCGTTCGCACTGAACAGATACAGACTTAACCTTGTCATCACAGAAAACTGTAAAATGATGAGGAAGGGGTTTGTTTTCAGATGTGTACTATTTTTGTTTCAGTATAATTCATTTCATACACTGTACATTTTTTTCATAATTTTCTATTTTTAAAAATTTTCAGTTACAGCTGACAAGCAACGTTCAATGAGTTTCAGATGTATGACGTGATGATTCGACTTTATTCATTTTTATAGCTTATCTTTTTACCGACAGCTTGTTAACGCTTAACCACTGGCTCACAGAATTCCTGCAAAGGTGATGTCAGCGTTTGCAAACTGGTGTGAGCCAGCTCTCGCCCATCTCTCCTTGAAGAGGTACCCACGTTAGCACACGCCTACAGGCATCGTCTCTCCACTGATAACCATCTCGAATTTAGTGGGCCCAACACCACATCCCTGATCACCCCACCCTGAAACCCTTCCTCACGGTCTTCTGTATCCCAGACGACAGCAGCTCTGCCCTCCCGATTGCCCCCATGGAGGTCCTCAGGCCATCCTTCCCTCTCTTCTCAGGCCCTCTAGGTTGACCCTGTGCGTGAGTCCCGCTGTCCCTGCCTTCATACACATCCAGAATCCAGCCCCTTCCCAGCGCCTCCACTGACACCAGCCCGGTGCCTCTGTGTGCCCAGCGCCAGAGCGTGCCCCGCACAGAGCAGACGCTGAACGAACGTTCAGGAAAACAGCAAAGGATGAAGGCGAGGTGGGGTATTTTGAAAAAGTTTTAATCTTATTTTTATAGGGTTTAACTTTCCTGTGACTTTATCCAACCAAACACCTTCAGTGGGTCCTTATTTCCTAGGAAAGTGTTCGCAGTTGGTAAGTTATAGAGTCTCCAAAGGTCCCACAAATCCACATACATGCCAAGCATTGCACTATGTCTGGTCACGAGTGTGAATGTCCATTTTTTCTGTGACTGTAGAAGCTTTGGTGATAAATACAACACACACTTATTTTAAAATGTCATTGAATTTATAGTAGCTTTTTGTCATTATACATTTTTTTTTCCCAAGAAAGGCAATCTGATTGATTACAAAGGGGTGTCTTAACTGGTGGGGTGAGGGGAAGGAGGAGAAGGGAAAAAAAACAAAAAACTATCCTAGGGAAGCAAGTCCAAACACAGCTGCATTTAATGTTTACACTCACTAATTAAAGTTGTGCTGGTTGGTCCTGATAATGCAAAGGTGTGTACGTGGCTTTGTGAGGAACAACATGAATAGGCCAAGGTCTTCGTCCTCCAAGAATTCTAACCTACTTGGGAGGTAGACACGACTCTCAATGATTCTCCCCGGAGTTCTATCATGAGCGGGTGAAATGTGGGTGAAGGTGCATGGTGGGTTCAGAGAACCACGATTGAAGGAATTTTATGGCTAACGCACCGAGTTCAGGGCTGGAAGCGGGGAGTGGGAGGTTAGGCTAGAAAGGCACGTTGCAGTGAAATGGTTGTATGTTAGGCTGATGAACTGATCTTCGTTCTGGAAGTAAAAAGCAGCCTTTGATGTTTTTCAACATCATTCAACGAATACCTGCCACACACCTGCGGGAGCAGCAGGCACCCGGAGGAGAGGTGCCTGGTCACCAGGAGAGAGGGACGCTGCCGTCCTCATCTCCAGCAGGAGGTGACGTCACCGGGTCTCTGGTGGGAGGATCAGATTTCTTGCGGAAAAGATCGACTATTTTATTGATTCTTGATCGCTTGTAAGAGGAAACTATCTTAGTCACATAAAACGTTGTGATTATGAACAATTGCCCTCACCTGCGATTCTCTCCAACCCCTTTGACAGGGAAGACAGAGGCTAAAGAAGAAGGATGAGAAGCAGGAGGACTGTTGTGGGTAGAATCGTGCATGGGTGGGGTCTGGCCAGCCTGGCCAAGGGAGGGGACATGGGCAGTTGGCCGGCCTGCCTGCTGGTTGAATCCCTGGTCCAGGGGACACTTTGCATATTAGCCTTTTATTCTATAGAATATACCCTGAGAGGCCCGATGATTATGCATTCAGATATCATCATAATCTGGCCCCTCAGTGCATATTTTTTTAAATTTTTAAAAATATATTTTATTGATTTTTTACAGAGAGGAAGAGAGAGGGATAAAGAGCTAGAAACATCAATGAGATAGAATCATCGATCAGCTGCCTCTTGCACACACCCTACTGGGGATGTGCCCACAACCAAGGTACATGCCCTTGACTGGAATCGAATCTGGGACCTTTCAGTCCGCAGGCTGATGCTCTATCCACTGAGCCAAACCGGTTTCTGCCTCAGTGCATATTTTTATACTGTCTATGAGGCCCCTGGAACCATAAGAAAAGCAAAAAAATCACTGTTAATGACTCATTCTCAAATTGCCCCTCTTAAACGTCAAATGCCCCCCCTCCGAGGGGCGTGCGCCCACGTTGGGAACCACGGCTCTACATCAGGTCAGGGGACTGAGACTTGAGGTTTTGGGTGAAACAGAAAGCTGAGTCCCGGCTCAAGGCACCCAGGAAGGCAATGACAAGGTTCGCACGGAGCCCTGTCACATCGTGGTGCCCTCTGACCCAGCCACAGACATCCCGCCAGCACCACGGCGTCAGGCACGTGGCAGGCGTGTAGGGTTACGTGATAAACACGACAGACACCACCTCTGCCCTCCTGGAACTTCAAGTCTAGTGAGAAAGATGGATGATAAATAACTCACCACAGCCGTAACCGGTTTGGCTCAATGGATAGAGCATCGGCCTGCGGACTGAAAGGTCCCAGGTTCAATTTCGGTCAAGGGCATGTACCTGGGTTGCGGGTACATCTCCAGTAGGAGGTGTGCAAGAGGCAGCTGATCGATGATTCTCTCTCATCGGTGTTTCTAACTCTCTATCCCTCTCTCTTCCTCTCTGCAAAAAATCAATAAAATATATTTTAAAAAATAACTCACCACACTTCCATGTAAGTGACTATTGGGTTGAGTAGTTCTACTTATGCAAGTAACGTGTGTAACGTGTGTAAAGGCAAAGGACAGAATGCTGTCGCTGCATTACCTAGACTGGGGATCTCCGACGCTGAGTCTCAGAGGCTGAGGAAGGCTAGGGAGACCGATGGCCTGGCGTTGGGATGGGGGGTGATGAGGGTTTTCCCGGAGACGGACGTGGTCTGAGTTGGTGCTCAGAGGGACCACAGAGCTTGCCTCGTGTGGGGAACAGCCGGCGGGTTACTGATTCTCAGCGGGGGAGGCAGGGAGGGGCACACGTGATGTTGGAGAGGGGGCAAAGGCCGGAGCCCACAGAAAATGAGTCAAGATGAGATCTTCCAAAGAGCATGCCCTTTCCCTAAGCTTAATTGAGACAGTTTTTTTTTTTTTTAAATCTATAATCCATTACAAAGTATTATTTAAACTGAAAAAAAAAAAAAAATCCAAACAGAACGTCCAGCCATCACTTCGCACTGGAAACACCTCCATCGGCCACCCCCTTGCTGTGAGGCGAATATTCTGGGCTGTGACATCCCTGGCCTGAGCCTGGGCACTGGACAAGGCCTGGGAAGGGGTTCTGCTCGCTGTCCCTCCCAGGAGCATGGCGCGCACCCGCAGCCCCGGGTGGCGAGATAAGAGGGAGAACCCGGTCAGCTCACCCACGCTGCTATCAGGGTGTTCCTGTCAGCTGGCTCTGAAACCCCAAGTCCAAGAACAGCATCTGTCTAGTTCCCGGCAGCTCACCCATCACCCAAGACAGTGCCTGCCATGGAGTAAACTCTTGATAGGTGTTTGCAGAGTGAAAGCTGCACTGGGTTTTAACATAAGCCACCATCACAGAGCTGTTTGTCTATAATCCTTCACTCCAGAGAATTCCATGCAGCTGCCTGATCCACCGGCCCCTAGCACTCCCCATCACCGGACCCGCATGAGGAAGTTCCGTAGCTCACATCCCCGTGGCGCCTCTGAGAAGTCCATTCCATCCATGGATCCGCGGAATTAGCAATCACGAACCCGTGTGTTTCTCTGACCAATCACAATGCCCTTCCAACCGAATTCCTCAGCCCGAGGATGAAGCCTTTCTGTTAAAGGATTCTCACTCCAGCGCCCACACCACGGCAAAGAGCACAGAAGCAATGCCAGTGATCGCATGTCATCATCCACGTTCTCCAGAGGGACAAGAGAGAAGCCACGTGCCTGGCAAATGTCCGAGGGCTCTGACGGAAAGCAAATGAGGAGCTCCAGGTTTGCCAAGCCACCCCAAATCAAACCTGGAGCCTGCCCCCCCCCCCCCCCCGGGCGATCCTGCCGTCTACACGGAGCCAGGAGAGCCGGGCGACTGCCCGAGGCCGCCCGCAGCTCCTCGGAGCTCGCGGCGAGCAGCCTGGCCTGGGCAGCGCTGTTGCTGCGGGCGGTCTCAGCTGGAGCGGGGAGGGGTGCAGGGCAGCACAGGGTGCTGCTTGGTGAGGGATTCTTTTCCCGCTGAGCCATTAGCAGCGATGCGTCAGCGCACACCGCCCCGACGTGGCCTCCACTGGAGGCCCGTCTGCCGCTCTACTTGCAGGCGGTAGAGGCAAAGGCAAGAGAAGGGGGTGCGCCTGGGTTCCTGTCATGGAGAACAGTGCCAGCCCCTGTCCCGGTGAAAGGCGTGCCCACCGCGGAGCTAACGGTGCTTCTCACAGCCCCACTCAGAATCAGTGGGTGGAAAATGCAGATGGCAGGCCGTGCCACGGGGCTGGTCCTTCTTGGTGCTCCCTGACCTGAGCTACCATGACCGGCAGTTGTATGAACACGTGATTGGAAGAACATACAATCAGGAGCATGTCTCAGCTCAGCATCCTGGAAGAGGATAGAATCAAAATGGTCACTATAGCCCAGTCGGTGTGGCTCAGTGGTTGAGCATTGACCTATGAACCAGGTGACCACGGTTCCATTCTCCGTCAGGGCCCATGTCCGAGTTGCAGGCTCCATCCCCAGTAGGGGGCATGCAGGAAGCAGCCAATCAATGATTCTCTCTCATCATGGATGTCTCTCTCTTCCTCTCACTTCCTCTCTGAAGTCAATAAAAAATATATTTTGAAAAATTGTCAATATAATTGACACGCCCCTCTCTGTAAATGCATTATTGTGCTAATAGAGGATTAGTACATTAAAATGATTGCATTTGACAACTTTAATTTTCAACATGAATCCTCACAGACTCCATGTGTAGTTGACTCAATCCAAGCAGCAGGCTTTTGTGAGGCCCAGGCTCTGCAGAACGCATCAGGTTTATAACCAAAATACAGATTTCTTCCCATGGACCAGAGCACAAGCTCACTGGTGAGATAAGGAACTGGCAAAGAACACAACTGGAAACAATACAAAAGAGTATATAATTAGAATAACAAGAAAGGCCCAGAGGAAGTAGAAGGAAGGAAATAATAAAAATCAGAGCAAAAATAAATGACATAGACATTAAAAAAAAAATACAAAAGACCAATAAAACCAAGAGCTGGTTCTTTGAAAAGATAAGCAAGATTGATGAACCTTTAGTCAGACTCGTCAAGAAATCCAGAGAGAGGACCCAAATAAGCAAAATCAGAAACGAACGTGGTGGAGTGACCACTGACACCACAGAAACACCAAGGATTGTAAGAAAAGATAGTGAATGCCCACATTCCAACAAAACAGACAACCTGGGCGAAACAGACATCTTTCTAGAAAAATTCAATCTTCTGAAACTCAGGAAGAATCAGAAAACCTAAATAGACTGATAACCACTAATGAAATACCGTTTCCCCGAAAATAAGACAGTGTCTTATATTAATTTTTTCTCCCAAAGTTGTGCTAGGTCTTATTTTCAGGGGATGTCTTATCTTTCCATGCGCTAGGTCTTATTTTCGGAGGATGTCTTCACAGGAGCCTGGCTCAGACGGCTTCACAGGAGTCTTACCAACACCCATCCTCAAACTGTTCCAAAAACCCAAGAGGAAGGGGCACTCACAGCCTCTTTTTAGAAGGCCAGCATTTCCTAACTCCCAAACCAGGCAAAGACGCTACAAAGAAAGAGAATTATAGGCTGCTACCCCTGATGAACACAGATGCTAAAATTCTCAACAAAATATTAGCAAACTGGACCCAGCAATATATCTGAAAGATCACACACCATGACCAAGGGGGGTTCATTCCAGGGCTACAAGGCTAGTACAACGTTCGCAAATCAGAAAATGTGACACATCATAGAAACCAAAAGAAGGATAAGAGTCAGAGGATCATCTCAGCAGCAGGGAGAGGGGCCAGAGGAAATGAACCAAAGAACTTATGAGCATACAAGTCTGGGTGAGGCGAGAACCAGAGCAGAGAAGGGTAATGTGGAGAAAATGGGGGACATGTGTAAAACTCTCAACAATAAAGATACATTTTTTAAAAAGAAAGAGAAAAAGAAAAAGGGGGGGTAGTATATAATTAGGAGCTGAGCCATTTAATGGGAACCACACAATCAATTCTCTTTATTTATTTTAATATTTTTTAAATTTTTATTTATTGAGAGAAGGGAAGAAAAAGAGAGAGAGAGAGAGAGAGAGAGAGAGAGAGAGAGAGGAGAGAGAGAGAGAGAGAGAGGGGAGAGAGAGAGAGAGAGAGAGAGAGAGAGAGAGAGACTTGTTGTTCTCATTTATGCATTCTTTGGTTGATTGCTGTATGTGCCCTGAGTGGGGATCAAACCTGCAACCTTGGCGTATCTGGCTGTTGCTCTAGCAAAGGGAGCCACCCAGCCAGGGCCCAATCAGTTCTATTTACATTGAACAAGCCCAGGCCCCGCTCTCAGCCAGCCAGGACTGAGTCCTCTCTGTGAGGTGTGGATGGAATGGGAACCAGAAAGGAGGACAAACCAGAAAGGATGTTCCGCAGAGGAATATCAAAGTCAAAGCCGAGCCCGGTGGTGTGGCTCCGAGGTTGACACCTATGAACCAGGAGGTCAAGGTTCGATTCCTGGTCAGGGCACATGCCCGGTTGTGGGCTCCATCCCCAGTAGGGGGTGTGCAGGAGGCCCCAACCCATGATTCTCTCTCATCACGGATGTGTTTATCTCTCTCTCCCTCTCCATTCCTCGCTTTGAAATCAATTAAAAAAAAAAAATTAAAAAGTCAAAGCCAAGAAATGAGAGCCAGCCTGGTGGTGCCCACAGCAATGAAGGCAGCTTGGAGGAGAGTCTTTCTGAGACCCTGCCTTGGTGCTGACTCAGGGTTGAAACCACCCCAGCGATGAAGCGTCTTCCCCCATGACGGGGCCTGTGGGCACCCGTGGTCCTGGCTTCAGGCCGGCAGCTCTGCCTCCCTCCGCAGCGGCGGCCTCCGTGCAGCGGATGCGTGGTGACCTACTTTATCAGCGCGCTTCACGATTGCCAGGTTCCCGCAGTCAAAACAAGTCGCCTCGCTTTTGTAACACGGGTTGAAATGTACCCGCTCTCCCTGAGCTATGCAAAATATTATACCTTTATTTATTCTAAATACTCTGCTCTCGTCCTGTCCTTGACTCACCGCTGCCGCCGATAACGGGAGGAAAACAGCGTCTCGTTAAAACCCTCCACTTCAAAGCCCTGACGCAGCCCCTCCTGCGAACTCTGTCCCTCGCTGCCAGGCCTTTCTGCTGCTGGAGGGTCTCCTCGCCCCCTCGCCCTGGTCCAGACCGGTTCTGCCTCAGGGAGGGAAGCTGCTCTGTGACGTGCACGCGGGGGGAAGAGGGGCCTCGGTCTGCTGCTCTTCTCCCCACATGCGGGCCCCGCACTGTCTCGCCGGCCACGTGTGACTCTGAGCTCCGGAAATGTGTCTGAGCCCAATGCAGACGGGCTGTGAGTAGGACACACACACGGGCTTTCCAAAGTTCAATAAAAATAGATGTTTAAGTAATAGTTTCTATTGACTTCAAGGTGAAATGAAAATATTTGTAATATATTGGGTTAAATAAAACATGCTCACTATTAAAATTAATTTCACCTTTAATAATTTTTTACCTCTTGAATGGAGCTACTAGAACATTTTATTTTTCTAAATATATTTTTATTGATTTCAGAGAGGAAGGGAGAAACATCAGTGATGCTATAGAAACATCAGGGATGAGAGAGAATCATTGATTGGCTGCCTCCTGCACACCTCCTACTGGGGATGGCCTGCAATCTGGGCATGTGCCCTGACCAGGAATGCTGGCTGGACAACTAGAACATTCCAAATGGCCTGTGTGGCTCACGTTGTATTTTCATGGCATGTCACTGCTTGCGGCCCGGTGTCCCATGAGGTGAAGCGGATCTGCCCCTCCACAGTGGGCACTGGCGGGTGCTGGGCGGGTGCTGGGCAGAGTCTGGTCGCCCTGGTGGCGCCCCGATGGCGCCAGTCCCCGGTGTGACCGCCGCTGTAAATTCTCCGTCAGCTACGACTTCCTTTCCCGACCTCAGCCACTGCCACACGTCCGTGGGTGACGTGGTGATTAGTAAGAAATATATACAGTGTCTGGTCTTCCGTTCCCAGCACAGAGGGCCCTAAAACCCGTGGGATTTCCTGGGATGCTGCCAATAAAGGCTTCTCCTGTTATGTTGAAGAGTGACCTTGGGGACACACCTAAGGGCGGGACTGGTTGCCCGGGAACGGACCGGTGCTGAGAGGATTGGAGCTTTCTGTCCCACACTTTGACCGCCAATGGCCTGGGCCTGGAAGCTGGATGGGTCCGCAGAGGTCAAGGGTTTAACCATCTCTGTGCCGAGGCGGCGAAGCCCACAGAACCCAAAAGAGCGGGGTGCAGAGGCTTCTGGTGAGCAGGCGGAGGTTTGGGAACCTGGCATGCTCGCAGAGGGCACTGAGGCTTCCACCCCTCCCTCATGCCTACCCCCCTTACACACACACACACACACACACACAGGCACGCATCTATCTCCTCCCGCCGGCTGCTCCTGAATGCACCCCTTTCCAGGAAACTGGAGGCCTGGTGAGTAACTGGTCCTCTGAGCTCGGTGAGCCATCTAGCCAATTCACTGGACCCCGGGCGGGGTCACGGGAGCCTCTGACTCACCGCCGGCGGTCACAGCCCCGGGACAGCCTGGGCTTGTGATTGGCACCTGAAGTGGCTAGGAGGAGGGGACGGGCTCCCAGGGCTGAACCCTGAACCCGATGTGATGGAGAGAGGGGCAGACGTGAGGGACACCCAGTGGACGGCCTCCCCGGAGCCGGGTCTCACACTCCGCTCCACCGCCCAGCAGCGCGCGGAGCTCCGGCCAGGCCGTGGCCCCACCCCCCTGTGCCTCGCTGGCCGTGCCAGGGCTGAGCCGGTCCAGAGGAGGCAGGCCAGCCAGGAGCTCTGAGACCCCGTGCGCCATCGGGGCACTGTCCTCGGGCCACGCCCGCCTCTGCCCAAGGCCCGGGCGACCGTTTACCCATCCCTGTTCGGGAAGCAGGTCTGCTTGTGTGGCCTCCATTGCATTCCTGCTGCCTGCTCCTTCCTTGCCGTGGGAGGCTTTCCCGTCCCTGGGCCTGCCTGGGGCTTCCCTCCGTCGCCTTATCCCCGCTCCCTGAGGAGGCGGAAACGCTAGAGTCGGGACATGAGGCTGGAGCTTGGTGCTGACAGGAGAGCTGGGAAGGTCCACTCCAGACACACGAGCTCCCCTGGAGGCCACGCAGCTGCCCTCGGCCAGTGACACGGAGGCTCCATCGCCGCGAGGGCCCTGCCCTTCTCTGCCAGCAGCCGCCCAGGTCTCCTCCCGCCCGCGCCCCCGCCTCCAGCCCGCGGCCAAGAGCGATGCAAACAGGACGAGAGAGGCCACGGGAGGAGGCCGCGGGGACGTGGGAAGGCGGGCAGCAGAGCTGGCCACCCCCAAGCGTGCCTCCTTGGGACACGGAGAGTTTCAAGCTGGTTGTTTGTGAGCCACGAAAGCCTCGGGGGAAGCTTTGATCTTCCCCGGAACCGCCTCAAAGACTCCGACCGAGGCCCGGCTCCAGGGAGCTATCATCGCGGAGAAGTGCCGCTCGGCGTGCGCGTGTCCCGGGCGGGGAGCCGCCCCGGGCCTGCGATCAAAGCGGCGGCCTGGGTACAGATGGCCCGGCTCCATTTGCCGAGCTCGTGCCCTGGCCGTCCCCTCCCCGCTCGGCTCGGGGCGGCCCGGAGCCCCCCCGCTGTCCGGACCTGTCCGTGGCGCCTCTTCTCGGGGGACCCCGTGGGCACCCATGGCAGTAAAGCTGGGTGTCCTCTCCGCGCTCTCTCTCTCTCTCTTTCTCTCTCTCTCTCTCCCTCCCTCGTGTCTGTTTGATTGTTAGACCAGCGGAAGCACGAGGAGGAGAGGGAGACAATGTCCCCCCTGGCCAGGAGGAAGCAGGACGGGGCCCGGGAGGTCTGAGGGGGACAGCCTGGAGGTGGTGGACAGCAGGAGCTCTGGGCAAGGGGCTTGTGCAGGGAGTGCGGCGCCGGCTGCTCATTGGCCCGTCCGCTCCTCCTGGCTGCGCTGCCCAGCGGGCTGTCCAGGAAGGTCTGTCCAGGAAGGTCTGTCCAGGAAGGTCTGCCCAGTGGGCTGTCCAGGAAGGTCTGTCCAGGAAGGTCTGCCCAGCAGGCTGTCCAGGAAGGTCTGTCCAGGAAGGTCTGCCCAGCAGGCTGTCCAGGAAGGTCTGTCCAGAAAGGTCTGCCCAGCGGGCTGTCCAGGAAGGTCTGTCCTCGGCCCGAGAGCCTGGGAGCCAAGGTGGGTGCTGGGTGCTACACACTGGCCTGTCCACACAACGCTGCTGGTCACTCTGGACTCAAAACCATGCTCCTCCCACTCTCCTCTGCTACTCCCTCCGCTTCTCCTCCATCGAATGTGGAAGGTGCTCTTCCGACCACCCCATGCTCAGCCCCGGCTTCGCTCATGTCAGAGAGGAAGGGAGAGGGAGAGAGAGAAACATCAATGATGAGAGAGAGAGAATCAGGGATCGGCTGCCTCCTGCACGCCCCACCCTGGGGATCGAGCCCATAACCCGGGCCTGTGCCCTGACCGGGAATCGAACCCTGATTTCCTGGTTCATAGGTCGGCGCCGGCCGAATATTTGTTTTTGTTTTTATATCCTTTTGATGGTTGGTCATATCAAGATGTCCCCCTCCCCTCCTGCACCCCTCTGTCCAGCGCCCCCGCCGTGTCTCACCAGCCCACTGCCCGTGTCCACGGGAGGCACGTCAGTACATGAGCCTTTGGTGGGTCTGCCCTCATTGCCCCGTCCCCACGGCAGTGTGCCAGTCTGCCCCCTGCCTCCCTGCTCCGGGGCAGCCTGTTCCTTTTGTGGCTCCAACGCTGGGTGTAGAACGGGCTCGGGTGTGGGTGGCAGCACGGTGCCCGCGATGGACTTTGCCTGCCTCTAGCCAGGGCCCTGTCCTCCGCTCCAGACACCGGCTGGGGCAGCCCCGGGCCTGTCACTCCCGGCCTCGGGCACCTGCGTATCCCGCGGGCTCCTGCCTCCCTCCCAGCCTGCGTCCTCCCCGTGGGTATTGTCTGACTCCGTCTATGGCGCCACCGTCCTCCTCGGCCTCCGCAGCCTCGTGCAGCTTCTCACCACGTCTGCCCTGTGCGGCTCACCGTCCCCAGCCTGTCCCCGCACCCTCCCTCCTGGTCCTTTCCGGGCCATGGTGCTTTTCTCTCCCCAAACCCGGCCATGGCCTCCGAGCCCTGTCTCTCCTTTCAGCCTGTGTCCTATTTCCATCCGCTCTTATTGCCAATTACATAAATGAGATTTTCAGTAACCGGGTCTCGGTGAGGGAAACGCAGACTACAGCACAGGGAGACACAACCTGATCATCTGAGTGGAGATGCGATGTGTGCCCTGCGGCTGCCGTAATCCATCACCTCCACTCGGGGCTGAGGACGACAGAATGTTTTCTCAAGGTTCCGGAGGCCTGAGGCCTGAACCAGGTGCTGGCCATGTCTGCTCTGGAGGCTCAGGGAAATCTCCCTTCCTCCTCCGTCGTCTCCTGCGGGCTGCCGCCGGCATCTCTGGGCTGGTGGCCCCCTCACTCCAGTCTCTGCTTCTGTCTTCAACTGTCTTCTCCATATGTCTGCCTCCATCTCCCTCTGCCTCCATCTCCCTCTGCCTCCATCTCCCTCTGCCTCCATCTCCCTCTGCCTCCATCTCCCTCTGCCTCAATCTCCCTCTGCCTGGCTCTTATGAAAACACATGTGATCTCCCCAGCCAGCGTGGTTCACTAGCTGAGTGTCCACCTATGAACCAGGAGGTCCCGGTTCAATTCCTGGTCAGGGCACATGCCCGGGTTGCAGGCTTGATCCCGGGTGTGAGGCAGGCAGGAAGCAGCCGATTGGTGATTCTCTCTCATCATTGATATTTCTCTCCCTCTCCCTCTCCATCTCTTTCTCCCTCTCCCTGCCTCTCTGAAATCAATAAAAATCTTTAAAAAATAAAATGCATGTGATCGCATGTTGAGCCCACCTTAATCCCAGATAAACCTGCTCTCAGATGTCTCCCTTAATGACATCGTTCCCATGTAAGGGGACACTCGCAGACTCCAGATGTCAGGATGTTGATTCATCTTCTCGGGAGCCACCCTCCAGCCCACACGGCTATCACATTAGCAGAGCTTTCCGTGCAGCGAGCACTGGGGCCAGGGAGAGAGAGAGAGAGAGAGAGAAAGAGAGAGAGAGAGAGAGAGAGAGAGAGAGCGAGCGCGAGCTGAGGAACCAGGCGCTGCCCGACCTGCCCGCGAGCCCAGGGAGAGGGCAGCTCTCAGAGCAGCGTGGCTGGAATTAAGACCATTCAAGGCAGCGCTCCTCTTACCCAGCAAGTTCCCATCTAGAAATCCAGCTTCGACAAATGCGTTTAGATGCGGATGAGCAGAACATTCTCGTTTATCTATGGATATGAATTTATGTGCATATGGAGAAACGACGGGGGCGGGGCGGGGGGGGGGGAACAGCAAAACAGGACATAGGCATTCTTAGTTATACTTGTTGATGGTTTTCTAATATTTTTCGATGAGCATGTATTGCTTTAATAATCAGCTAAGTCTGTGTTCAAGTGTAATCATATGAGCTGTGGATGGGAGTTTGATTCACAATGAAAGAATAAATGACTAGGCAGAGAAGAGTTGCAAGTGGCTTTCCAAAATATTTACAATCCTGTTTGGCTGTGTCTCCAGAGCCAAAGCAAGACAGAATAAAGAACTAGATTCTGGAAATCAAACTTCTGAGACTTGGGATTGAAATCCTTGGGATTGGATCCATCTATCTCCTGGGAAAATGAAAAGTGAGGGGTGAGGGAGGCCAACATCACCCTGGTCTGTGGCTCAGGGGGACCACGGAGACACCTCCCTTGTTTCAATACCTGGAGGCGAGCAGCTGCGCTCCGGAGAAAGGTGAGAAGGACGCCCAGTCTCTCAACCGGGCTTCCATGTTTTTAAACGTGTCCGTTCCATCTGACAGTGCTCTGCAGGCTGTCACCGGAGGGGGGTGGGTCCGTGCCTTTTCTTTGGGAACAATTACCGAATAGAAAAAACTGTCTCCAGCACGCTTGATGCTTCTATTTATAGTGAACCCCTGTCTGAACCCTGGTCTAACAGCAAGATATTGGTAACACTTACCAAGCAAATGGCTATCTCTGTGTAAAATATTGTGTGGGAGGGGGGCAGAGGGGAAATGCCCCCTACGATAAGAAAGTTTTTAAAACGTGCAAACCCAGGGAGGAGGAATAATGTGTTCATAATGTGCAACTGAAGACATCAGGTAGTTCCACAAGACAAAGGCCTTCTTTATAAAGAAATGCTGCCGCACGTGGTTAGATACAACCGGAGGCACCATGAGCCTTAAAGAGTAGTCACAGACAACCGGTTTAGCCTGTGCGTACTTAGTCATTATTAACGTCCGTCTACTCAGTACCTTCCTCGGTAATCACCGAAGCAAGCATCGTATCCATCCCGCCTCCGGACGCCTGACAGGCACTGGCAGCCTCCCCACTCAGGGCGCACAAACCATCCTGAGGATTAAGACAACTGGAGTCAAAGGGCCCCCCACCCCACGTGCACATCCCAAAGCCAGAGCCTCCAGAGAGATGCAGTCTCCATGGAGAATGGCGAACTCCGTGGGAAGATGAGACAAACCGGGGAGAGGGCGGAGGTGAGCCATTGGACGGCAGGCGGGTCTGCAGGGGCCGCTGTTGGAAGCGCTCATTTGGTAAACGTGTTTGTGTTTGCTTTCACAGTCTGTGGAGGGAATACTTTTAAATGGAGAGTGAGGCAAAAATAAGTGCATACATGATGTCAACATGCACACATCTTTCAAACACACATACCTATATGGACACACAAACCCATAATAGGTATAAGGTCTGTCTTTGGCATTCTTTGGTCCAAAAAAAAAAAATCATAAAATGACAGAAACAGCCATTTTTAGAGTAAGCTCGAAAAAGCTTCAGTCCCAGGTGCGGGTAAGAAACTAAGGAAGGCCACAGCAACAATGGCTGAGGAAGCAGCTAGCGCTGCAGGAAGCTGCACTAGACGGCCATCAGAAAAGATGGCATACACATATTAGTGTAACAGTCTCTGTTATGGAAAGCATGTAGTAGAACAGCGAATACAGCACATCTGTGTGTGTGTGTGTGTGTGTGTGTGTGAAGAAAGATGTCTCTTCATTCACGGAGCATCGAGTAAATGTTCTGTTAATGAACAGGATTGATCTCAGGGTATTAAAACCCAAGGGAATTTCAGTTTCTTCTTTTTCTATATTGTTTTATTTATTTCCCAAACTAATACATATATATAGTGTGTGTGTGTGTGTATGTGTGTGTTTTCCTACATATATATAAAACACACACACATACAATATATATATATATGAAAAGATTGTTAGCATTTCTTAAAGGATGTAAAAACAGACAAAAATAATAACGTGATTGCGTCCCTACCTGTGACTTGGCCATGCAATGCCCTAGAAACACCTCCCGCCACCCCTGCACACCTGTGGAGCTCGTCCTGCTGTTCCCGGTTTTGTCTTGTTCTGAGGCCCCTGCCTTGAGCCTGGGCTCCTCAGCGATGGGAGGATCCAGAGAGGAACACTGGGTGAAGGTAACGGTGTGTGTGAGCTGCCATAAAGGTAGGGAAAGACTGCACGTGGGTGTGCAGAGTCAGCCTTTCTCACACTTCCCTCCTCGGGCACTCACTCCTGGGGAAGCACCTGGAAGGCCTCCGCCATCTTGAAGTGTTAACGGTGATCTAAGAAATTATATGGGTTTTGCATCGTCTCTCCTAATGTGTCTGCAATGTTCACACAAAATGAGGTGTAAACGTATTTATCCCAGGCCAGTGGTCAGCAAACTCCTCAGTCATCAGAGCCAAATATCCACAGGACAACGATGGACATTTCTTTGGAGAGCCACATTTTTTAAACTTAAACTCCTTCTAACGCCACTTCTTCAACACAGACTCGCCCAGGCCGTGGTGATTTGTGGAAGAGCCACACGCAAGGGGCCCAAGAGCCGCCTGTGGCTCGAGAGCCGCCATTTGCCGACCACGGCCCTCGAGTAAAATAAATGCCCTGGGAAGGAGCTGCCACCCTGCGGCCAGTGGGCCCTGGGGGAGGGGTCAGCCTTCACACAGCGTGTGCCAGGCCGGGGCACCCCGCACACGCTGCTCAGTCCCCTCGCCTTTACTGACTAACCATCCGCATCGCCCTCTCCGCGGGAATGCACGGGCTGGCCAGGCAAGCAGGCATGGAGACCAGCTCTCATTTCAGCACGTCACGAAGTCAGGGGCAAACAGATAGGCGCTTACTATTTCAGAAGATGTTGTGCCTGTAACAGCCTTACTGGTATTCTGAAAAAATGACACCGTTACCACAGATGTTTCGTAAAATGTAATGTTTACAGATGTCTACGAGGAAGTGGATAAGCCCCAGGTGCTCCTCAATAGCCCATCCTATCATCGTTAATTTCACAACGAGGCCCGATTCCCGCCCGTCCAGGACCGCAGAACAGGACGCGCGGGGGCGGCAGTCCTCCCAGTGACGGTCCTCCCCCCGGTGACGGTCCTCGGAGCCTGCCGGGCCTCTCTTAAGGAAACTGTCCGCACACTCCCTGAGATGAGAAAAAGTAACTTCTAATAAAGCATTTAATCATCTTTAATTTTGTCGTGTTCCTTGTTTAGAAAGGAAAAATATAATTACCTTTTGTCACTCTCTTATCACTGTCCGTGCCTAGAAAGGAAACTCGTAATTACCCGGCGGAGCTCAGCGAGAGGGCGGCAGGGCCAGGAGACACCGAGGCCTGAGCATCAAATTAAAACCAGGCGGGGGCTTGGCAAGAGGATCAGAACAACCAATTACACTCTAGAAATTAATCTCTTTCTGAATGTTTGGTAACGGAGCAATCAAGAAAAACAAATGCTGTGTTGTTGCGAATAAGTTGCCGCTCAGAAACTCTCAAACAACAGTCTCTTCTTGCGAGAGAAGGACACAGGGCCGGCGGCCGGGACCGTCCGCGGGCGACGGGAAGCCTCCCAGGGCTCCGCTCCTGTCGGAATTACGCTACTCATTTCTTGCGTCCAGGGGAACGTGTTGGGTCACAGAGAAGGATCTTATTTTGCTTTTCTTTCTCCCACAAAACACAGTGTCATACAATAAACATGACAGAGAGAAGATGAATCGGCTTCTAGCAAAAAGGGGCATTTAAAAAAGAACTCCCAAGCTAGGAGATTTTTTTGTTGTGGTGCTCGTGTTTCTTCCTTTCTTTCTTTCTTTCTTTCTTTCTTTCTTTCTTTCTTTCTTTCTTTCTTTCTTTCTTTCTTTCTTTTTACATTAAAAAAGCAACTCATCAGAGTACATGACTGTACCTGAATACCCTATTTTGTCACACTTTACGTTGTTGGGGCCTGGGAGAGCACATGCCAGTGCTGGGTCCAGAGAGACACGAACCCCAGTCTCTACGCAGAGGGAAGACGCTGACACAACCGGTATCGCATGGCTGGCTCTTCGGCGAAGTCTCCGGAGGGAAACCCATTTTCTCCCTCCTCCTCAGCACCAGAGACAATCTCCCGGCATAAACACGTCCCCCTGTGGAAAAACGACTCTACCCAAAGGTAACCGGGCCGGAGAAGGTACTGAGCACGCAGTGGAGCAGGGACACAATAAATAAACAGAACACAGAACACTAGCATTACAGCTCCCTCCGCCCTGTTTTCAAAGAAGCCAGGCGGGGAGCAGGCAGCCGCTGGCAAGGCAGGAGCTAAGAGCCTGGGCCAGCGGGGATCCATTCCAGCCCTCAAACTAGCCTTGGTCTGTTAATGTGGGAGTCCCTCCCCCACTCTCCAGGGCCACGCCTGGGGGTTCCAGTGGGCTCACAGGGCACGTTTGCTGCTGCTCATACCAGTCCCCGGAAGCCAGGTCCTCACACGGGAAACCAGATGGTGCCCGCTCCACGCTCTCGCTGCCTCCGTCTTCCACGAGCCAAGAAAAGGATGAAGATTCCTGCATCCTGACTTGTTCTTCTCTTGCCATTGCCATAGTCAGTGGTCGGCAAACCACAGCTCTCGAGCCACAGGCGGCTCTCTGGCCCCCTGAGTGTGGCTCTTCCACAAAACACCAGGGCCTGGGCGAGTCTATGTTGAAGAAGTGGCGTTAGAAGAAGTTTAAGTTTAAAAAATGTGGCTCTCCGAAGAAATGTCCATCGTTGTCCTGTTGGTACTTGGCTCTGCGGACTGATGGGTTGGCCTACCGCTGCCGTAGATGACCGCTCATAGATGATCCAAAGGGCACAGGTGGCCCAACGTCCATGTCTATAGCCCTTTCGCAGTCACCAGGCCTCTCCCTGCACCTTCCCCTGTGGCCAATGCTTAGCGCTGCCTGGAGGGCGGACAGATGAAGGAAGGCTAGTTGAGATTTACGACTGATTCCCTCCACGTGTGATGGATGCCAAGCCGTCTCCTCCGTTTTATCTGACAGAATCACTGCCACATTGCCTGCCCGAGCTTCCTGCTGGGGGTGCGGGGCCTGGGCTTGACAGTCTGACCTCTGAGTGGCTGGCGGTGTCCAGGGGCCAGTAGGGTCCTGAGCCTGCCGGTGGCCTGGGACAGCTCCCTCCTGCTCTCCCAATGGCTGCCCCCGGGCCACGTGACTGGCTGATGGCTTCCAGGCCAGCTCTGGGGTCCTGACATCTCCCCGAAGTCAGTGTTCCTCCTGCTGACGTCACGCACAGCCCCTCCGGCCCCTCCTCTGAAGCTGGGAAGAGGTACCGTGTGAGCGGAGGCCTCTCCTTTCCATAAGAGGCAAGGAAGCAAAGAAATGAAGGAGGGTTGAGAGATTTGTCAAACAAGGGCCTTTAGGACTGCTGCATGGAACGGACTGAAAAGCACATCAATCAGAAATCTACTATGATTCTGGAGGAATTGAGCTAGCAGCACAATTACCAGCCCAAACGCAAGCAGCAGGAGAGAGCAGTGAAAACGGCGGCTTCCAAGAAGGGCAACATGGCAGATGTGTGTACGGAGGATGCTGAACAAGGAAGCACCTCCTGACGGCAGGGTTAGGAACCATCGAGGACGATGGCCGAGAGACTTCCTGCCAGAGAAGAATCAGGATCTCGTCCAGGTCAAGGCCTGCAAGATGCCAGCTCAACAGAACTTCACAACCCCGACCGTGAAGACCCCCATGGCTGTGCCTCCCTCACGCTTTCCCTGCCCAGACACGACTGTTTATTACATTATCTGCCCCTGTTCCTCCGCTGTAACTTGTGTGTATGTTGATGGAAGTGGGGGAACCTACAACTTGTTCATGAGGGTTTGTGCCAAGTGGGTGCATCAGTATGGATTTCACCTGAATGCAATGTCTGCGTGTAACTCTGGCTTGCTTTCCCTGGGAAGGAGATGGGCGTTTCTGTGTGCAAGAAGAAAACAGAAAGAAAATGTTCAGTAATCAGAAGAGCAGACTGTGGCCGTAGTCATTTTGGCTCAGTGGGTAGAGTGTCAGCTCATGAACTATAGGGTCCCAGGTTCGAATCCTGTCAAGGGCACATATAATAACTTGATTGTAGGTTCTTTGGCCCTAGCCCGGGTGCATGCAGGAGGCAACCAATCGATGTGTCTCTCTCACATTGATGCTTCTCTCTGTCTCTGCCTTTCCTTTCCACTCTCTCTAAAAGCCAAGGAAAAATTCCCTCAGGTGAGGATTAACAGAAGATCGGATTGTGGCAGAGGCCTTTACACGAGGACCCACGTCCATTTCCTTTTCCTTCAATGCCCATCGATTTGCCACTTTTCCCAGGATTCTTCTTGCAGGCAAGTGTTGCTGGATGAGGGGATTCTGGCCGCTGACATGAGGGTGGGAGGGATGCATGCCATCCACGCCCAGAACTTTCCTGGTTATTGACAGGATACCTCTTCTCACCCACGGGCAGCACGAAAGGTTGCCAAGGACCTTGAAGGCTGGAAACACCCTTGTGTCACCGATGTTTGGCTTATGTTCATGTGCCACTGAGAATCTAGGGTTTATTCGTTAAGGCAGCTAGCATTATCTTGACTAGTAGAAGGAAACTAAACGACTGAAGATAAACATTGTCTGATTCACAAACTACGATCGGGTTCGTCTTGTCTATGATTAGAAAGCCCAATTTTGTTCAATGTCAACAGATAGTTTAACATCTTGTATGGGTTCGGGAGAAAAGGGGAACTCTATTTCTCAGAGTGGGACTTCTCTGCTCCCCCTCTTCAGCGTGGGGTGGTCTCTTATCCCTGTCTGTGCTGCTCACGCGCCCCTCCCTGGTCCCAGCCCCGCTCAGCCCTCCGCTCCGGTTTCGGTCCCCCGGAGCAGCTCTGCGTTGGGGCCCTGGTCACGCCACTCGTCCCCTGCGGTGCTCCCGCCGGCTCTGTTATCTGAGTGTCTCCTGAGCCCCCTTGTTTGGCTCCTCAGCAGCCCCGTCACCTGTGTAAACAGCCCCTGAATTAAATTTCCTCCGTCCGAAATATCTGAAGTGGTTTCTGTTTTCCTGGAGGGACATTGACGGATACGTGTGTATGGTGTGTGTTTGGGAAAGCCTGGTCCCAAAGGTGACATTTGATCAAAGGCTGAGGGAGGGGGGAGCTGGCGATGCGGGCGTCTGGGGGGAGTGCACTCCAGGCCGGGGGCAGAGGCCGCAGGGTGGGAACGGTGCGGGAGGGCCATCGCCGGGCAGGAAGAGACAGTAGCCCTGGAGGTGAGAGAGGGACGGTGGCCAGGTGACCTCCCAGGGAGGGCCCTCGGCAAGGTTTGAGCGAGGGGACCGCAGGAATGGCCTTCTGTTCTACCAGGACGCTGTGGCGGCTGCGCTAACACTCTCTGCAGGCGAAGATGCGAAAGAAAGCGTGCCAACGGATTGGAGCGGCGTTCTAGGCAGGAGACCATGGCGGCTCTGACCTCTGAGCAGCCACGGGGGTGGTGAAACGTGGTCGCATGATGGCTATAGCTCGAAGGCAGAGTCTCAGGAATGTGTTGGAGGGAGAGATAGAGAGAGGCATAAGGGAAGCAGCCCAAAGTAGGTCCATGTGGTAGTGAGGAGCCTGTGTCTGTACGACTTTATTTCCCCCGATGTTCTCTGGACACCTTCCAGGCCTAATGGCTGAAAGTCATTAAGGCCCAAGCTGGTGTGGTTCAGTGGATAGAGCATTGGCCAGCAGACTGAAGGATCCCAGGTTCAATTCTGGTCAAGGGCACGTGCCTGGGTTGTGGGCTTGGTCCCCAGTAGGGTGCGAGCAGTAGGCAGCTGATCAATGATAGTCTCACATCATTAATGTTTCTCCGTCTCCCTCTCCCTTCCTCTCTGACATCAACAAAAATAGATTTTAAAAAGGAGAAAGCAAGTCATAAAGGTAGTCATAAACTGTGTTTAGGTCTTTGAAGGACTGTTGTCTAAGCTCACATACAGGGACTCTGCGAACTCTGCAGCATGAAATCATTTCTCAGAAACATCCGCGCGTGTCACCGTTGGTCTACCCAAGAGAGGGAGTCCAGGCGGACTCGAAAACCGTTCGCTAAGACGGGAAGGCCGTGGGCTGGACAGATTATGAGGAGATCAAGAATTCAGCTTGGAACAGGCTAAGTTTGTGATATCTATTTAATATCCACGTGAGGAAATTCAGTAAAAAAAGTGGAAATAAAGCTTTTCAATTCATTAGAAAAGAAGGAGCTGGAGATAAAGGTTGGGAGCTGCTGGTCAACAGATGACATTGAAAAGCCACGAGGCTGAGGGAGGCTGGCAGGGGAGGAGAAAAGTGAGACAAGCATCTTGCCCCGCATCCTGGGCATGGCGTCCTGGGTATGGTGTCCTGGGTACAGGGTCCTGGGTACGAGGTCCTGGGTATGGCATCCTGGGCACGGGGTCCTGGGCACGGCATCCTGGGCACGGGGTCCTGGGTACGGGGTCCTGGGCACTGTGTCCTGGGTATGGCATCCTGGGTAGGCCAGCATTAGCTGTGGGTGTGGAGGGGACCCATATGAGCCGATAAGGAACTTGTAAATGAAGCAGGAGGGAAGCGAGGACAGCATGCGTCCGGGGAAGCGAGTGTTTTGAGAACTGAGTAATCGGTTGTGCCAAATGAAAGGTCAATGAGATAAAGTGTGTGAATTGATGGTTGGGTTTAGCAGCAGGAGGGCATCGGTGTTCCTTACTGAGCAGCTGAGAGGAGCGGTGGGAGAAGGGGGAGCTGAGACAGAGCTCACAGGCAACGCTTCAGGGGCTAAGAGATGGAGCAGGAGTGGTGGGATAGATCTAGTCGACGGAAGTTACTATTTAATCTTTTTTAGAGAGAAGAAGGGAGAGATCAAAATATCCATGTGAGAGAGAAGCATTAGTCAGTGGCCTCCAGCATGCACCCCAACCCGGAACCGAACCTTCCACCTGAGCACGTGTCCTGACTAGGAATCAAATGCCCACCCTTTGGTGCACGGGACAATGCTCCAGCCACCTGAACCACCCTGGCCCAGGGCACGTTTTACTTTTTGAATGAGAAAAGTGGCCCTACTCAGGGACCCGAGGTGGGTTGGCCGGTCCAGGCTGGTGTGGCTCAGTTGGTTGGGCGTTGTTCCATGCAGTGGAAGGTTGCTGGTTCAATTCCTGGTCAGGGTGTGTGCAGAAGGCAGCCTCATTAAATGTTTCTCTCTCCCTCTCCCTTACTCTCTCTCTAAAAAAGTCAATTAAAAAAATCTTTGTAAAAGCAATAACTAAATAAACCACATGCTTGGCTGTGACAGGCGCGGGCTGGAGGAGAGAGGGGGAGAGGTGCCAGAGCCATGTGCTCGGGCAGGTGACTCTCAGGCAGGCGGGCCGGGATGGGCCTAGAGCGCCCCGGAGGGTCCCCTCTCCACAGGGGTGGGCTGCTCACCCGCAGTGACGGAGGGAAGACCGTCTTCGGCTGCTCTTGCTGGTGGGTGACACGGTGGCCAAGTGTGAAGAAATGTTCTTTGATTCATTCCACTTTCTCAGGGACGTGGGAACCTCATCAGCAAGAAGGGAGGGTAGGAGAGGAGGTACCCGAGGTGGAGGCGAGAGAGGAAGTGCAGGCATCTAACGAAGTGAGGACACGCGTGGGCTGAGGACACATGCGTAGAGGACATAGGACGTGCATCAGGATGTCCGAGGAGCACGAGGACCACCTTGAGGGCCATGCCCGTGAGCCACATCAGGGTGGTCTGGTGCTTGTCCCAGTTTCGTTCAGCTGCCCAGGGCAGGTCAGGAGAGGTAGCGTCGGCCTTGACTGAGGGGGCAGACTCACTGAGGATGAGAAAGGGAGAGGGGCAAGGGAGATGGGAGTGTAAGCAAGAAAATGAGGATGAAAACGGGCCATGGAATTTAACCTGGGAAAGGAGGGGGATCTCACCAAGAGCGTGCTGAGCGGGGACATGGACAAAAGGATCGCAGCTCTCAGGGGACCCCAGGAGGGTTTGCCAGTCCAGGCTGGTCCACCTCATCCTTTGCCGTCGTGGGCATCTTGTCTTGATGACCTGACTCTGGATGGCCTTTGCATCTGGGGCGCAGGGTGGTAGAGGAGGCAGGTGAAAGGGGGAGGGGAGAGGAGGTGCAGCTGCTCTCTGTATTTAAAGAAGGCAGCCCAGTTGTCACATGACAATTTTCCCTTGTATTTCATTGGCTGGAACAGGTTACATGGCTATTTCTAGCAAGAGAGAGGCTGAAAAATAAAGTCTTATTCCAGAGACCAATAAATAATAAATAAGGACAAAGGAAGGAAAATACATTGGGTTAGGCAATGATTATATTTCTTTGCTTCTAAAAAATGTGCATTTCCCAATATATATACACATACACACACTTGCTTGTGAGTAATGGTTTGTTGCATTTTTATTTTTTGGTATTTAATAGTCCAGAAAATAATGATGCATTTTACAGTTGACAACATCTTATACTGGAAGGAAGATGGTTGTGTTTTGCCAAGACAGAGAATTCTGGACGGAGGAACAGATTTGCTGTGGGGAAGAGAAAGGGAAGGAAGATAATTGGTTTGGTTTTCTACATGGGAAGTTTGAGGATTTGGGATTAGGATGCCAGACTGCGATGGGGCATGTGAACAAATTCATGTGGGAAAATTCCTTGAGTCCTTCAGTATCCTGGTTGCTTGTACCCTTTTTTTCTTCAAAAATAATTTCAAGTGGCAGTTCTTCACTACAGGTAGAAGTCATCTCACTTGTTGCCGAAGACTCAGCAGCCCTGCCAAGTAAAATAATAATTTTATAAGATGATAATGTATTAATTCAAGGTTTTCAACGAAATGAGCAGTGAAAAAATAAAACACAATTTAAAATATTAGCTTGTAGCCAAAAAGTGATGGTGAAATATTTTCCTGCCTTTGGCGATTGCATGTGAAACTTCTGATAGAAATGTCTGGTTTTAATTTATTTTCTTCTGGATGCTTTATTGAAGACCCATGTGCGAGGGGGAAAAATTAAAACCAGACAGCTTCAGATCCACTGTAAATTTCACATGCCATCAGAAAGACTAAACTAAATGTTTCTTTTGGCCACCGTGCTTGAAATACAAACAAAAAGTTAAATGAATTCACATTTTAATACTCCTATTTGAAATATTAAAATGGTATTTGGACCTAGACATCTAGTAAACCTAGTGGTAGATTCTATAATTTGAGTGAAATTGTAAAAACAATAAATGCACATAGCAAATTATTGCTGTTCCTGAAAGGCCTATATCCTCCATTTGAAATGTGAGGAATAAGGAAATGAAAGAGATTATTAATTTTTTTTTTCTAAAATGCAAGTCTAATAAAAGGTAGATTCATGGTTTCAGGTCTGCTGCCAGCAACACTGGGCCCCTTTCCCCAGATCCCACGAGGGTCCTCAGAAATGGCACGTGATCAAAGATGAAATATGAGAAACCAGTAAGCTCTGTAGACCTGGGAGAACAATCACATTAAAAATAATTTGTACAACAAATTGGTAGTTCCAAAGTAGTCTTGGGGATATAAACTACAGTAGAGGGAAAATAGGTAATAATATTGTAATAAGTAGGCATGGTGTTAGGTGGATTCTAGACTGACTGGGAGAATCACTTTGTAAGTTATAAAAATGTCTAACCCCTATACGGTACATCTGCAACTAATATAATATTGAATGTCAACTGTAACTGAAAAATAAAAAAAAAAATTGGACAAGCTTTTTTTAAGCAAAAATAACAAAAAAAGTTACTTTCACCAACTTAATTTGTTAAGATATATTTTTGTTGATGGTAGAGTGGAAGGGAGAGGGAGAGAGAGAAACATCAATGATGAGAGAGAATCATCCACCGGCTCCCTCCTGCATGCCCCCACCCCACTGGGGATGGAGCCCCAAACCTGGGCCTGTGTCTTGACCAGGAATCAAAGCATGACCTCCCTAAGTCAGGGGCCAATGCTCAGCCACTGAGCCAAACCAGTGAGGGCTCCCCAACTCATTTTTGATGGTTAAAAACTTCGTTAGATCCATTCGTTCATCCACCTATCCATTCACCTTCTACACCTTCTGGGGGCCTGTTGTGTGTCAGGGTCTAGGACAGGTCCTGGGAAAACGATCAGCAAACACGTGTGTGACCTGTGTTTTCAGAGAACCTACCTTCCATTCCGGAGGAAGAGATGATGACATCGCATTAAATGCAGCGTGGAAACAAACAGACATAGAAGAAAGGAACATGGAAGAGAGCGTGCAGGTGGGTCTACAGAGAAGGAGGCGCTGGGGCAGGGAGGCCGGAGAAGTAGCTGCTAGAAGCTGATCATTGTCTCACTAGCGGGAGGTGTGGACAGGATGGAAGGCTGGGCAACCTTAACGGCTCTGAAAGGCCAGGGCTAATCGCTCACTGTTTTGATGGAGACATTGGTAGTTGAAGCAGCCTCCACCCGTTAGTCTTATGATTGGCTATTACTGGAATTTCCCATAATCTTAATAAAAAGGATGGCAGCCCTACCCGGTTTGGCTCAGTGGATAGAGCGTCGGCCTACGGACTGAAAGGTCCCAGGTTTGATTCCGGTCAAGGGCATGTACCTTGGTTGTGGGCATATCCCTAGTAGGAGGTGTGCAGGAGGCAACTGAATTGGTGTCTCCCTCATCAATGTTTCTAACTCTCTATCTCTATTCCTATCCCTTCCTCTCTGTAAAAAAAAAAAAAGTCAATGATATATATGTAGGGATGGCAAAGCCAGAGCAAGGAGTAGTCCTCTCTTGGGCTCCCGCCTGGCCCCCATTTCCCAAATTAACGCTTTTCTAGTCTCTTTTCATTTGTGTGTGGCCTCCTCCAGAGCCCAAACCCTGAACTGAAACCCTGAACACGCGGGGTGTGAAAGGGGGTTCCACAGCGCGCCTGGTAAGCATCGGTGGCACGTTTGCTGCAGGGTAGCTAACAAATAGAGGCTTAGCCAACCAAGTCACTCGTTTCTTATAACCAGGATCCTGGAGGGGTTTGGGTCGGGGGTTGGTTCAGAAGGTAGGCGATACCATGACCGACCTGGGCTCTTTCCCCCTCTGCGCTCCCTGCCTCTGTGGTTGGCCAGCTCTTCTGCCCGCGCCCTCCTGCTGAGAAGACGCCAGGCCCCGGGCACTGTGTCCTCACCCAGCCGCAGCGAGGCAGGAAGGGGCCCCTTTTGTGCAGCAGCAGAGCTACAGCGCTGGTGGGACAGGCCGCGCGTTAGTGTCTGCAGGAGGAGTCAGGCTCGGCCAGCAGAGAAGGGGCAGGTGGGAAACGCTGCCTCTAAGATGCCAGGGACTCTGCCACGGGGAGTGGCTCTCAGCAGCCATCTTAGGGAAGCAGGCCGGGTCCATAGAGACCTGAAGGTCCTGCCAGTAGGCGGAGGCTGTGAAAGGCTGGGGCAGGACAGACAGACAGTCAGTGGCTAGAGAGACGGCGGCCGGGGCAGGCCACGGGGAGCCCGGAAAGGAGGTTAGGGGACTTTGTTTTCCTGGAAAATCCTGATTAACACACCGTGACGTGCTCCTCAGCAATAAAAAGAAACGAACTGTTGGAATGACGTGGGTGGACCGGAGGCCGTTATGCCGAACGAGGGAAGCCCATCGGGAGACATGCTGCACGCGTCCACTGACGTCTTGAAGTCTCAAAATTGTAAAAGTGGAAACAGCGTCGTGGATTTTATTTCAACATCAGGCTCCCGGCTCTGACATCCTAGGAGAGGCATTGAAGATGCAACCAGAGGGAGAACGGGGCGAACACACCTCTCTGTGCTGGTTTTGCAGTCTTCCTATGAAATCTATAATTTATTTCAAAATAAAACGTTTTAAAGAAAATTCCCAGAGACGTGTCTGTCTCTCTTGCCGTGCTTTTTCTTCCTGTGGATTTGATCTCTCCCAGGACTTGGCTTTCTCCCCTCGGGGCTATGCTGCCGAACCTCTTTCCTTCCCCCTTTCCCTGAGTATCATGTGTTTTTGTGTGTTTTTTTTCGGGTGGCCGAGGGGCAGAAGCAAGTCCTTCCCCTCCTGCTGTTAATCCTATTCTTTTAAGAAAGGTTATGTTTCTTTCTTTTTTTTCCTTTTTAAAATATATTTTATTGATTTTTTACAGAGAGGAAGGGAGAGGGATAGAGAGCTAGAAACGTCGATGAGAGAGAAACATCGACCAGCTGCCTCTTGCATACCCCCTACCGGGGATGTGCCCGCAACCAACGTACATGCCCCTGACCGGAATCGAACCTGGGACCTTTCAGTCCGCAGACTGTCGCTCTACCACTGAGCCACACCGGTTTTGGCAAGAAAGGTTATGTTCCTAAGGGCTTAATTCTAAAAGCAGCAGCAGCCCATTTTTTTAAAGATCTCTTTGAAAACCCCAAACCAACCACAAAGGAACCTGCTATGTATATAATATTATTGTCCATAAGGTCAGGCGCCCATACGACAGACATGTTTCCAGCACGTGTCTCAGAAGATGACTTTTATTTTTATTTTAGATGGGTGGAGCATTAATATTCTTGGTGTCTGTGGGTTATGACCACACGTTCAGAAATTACTGGGAACACAGTGACATCGCACGTCATGTTCCATGAGCTTCTCACAGACATCCACGCATCAAAAAGCCGTGGTACTGAAACTAAGCCACGTTTAGAGAACTAGAACGGTAACAAGGACGGACTGCCCATCCCTGGGAGCACAGCCGGGTCCTGGGAGCTTGCAAACTCCCCGGGGCAACGCTGTGCAGAGGTTCTCAGGAGCCAAGCAGGGCCTCTGGCTTTGCTATTCCAAGTCCTTTGAAAAAACGATGAGTTGAAAGCGTTTAAGTTCAAGTATTTCCTTTTGGTCTTTTCATTCATAACAAACGGTTCTCCCTTCACGGGGTACTGTCTGCCCTTCAAGCAGCTGTGCCTCTACCTCCCACCCAGCCGCCCACCTCTGCTCCCAGCCCCAGCCCCTGCGGGAGACCCAACCAGGCCCAGGGCTAAGCCCCGCCCCGCCCCGCGCTGGCCCCGCCCCGCGCCGGCCCCGCCCCCGCGCCGGCCCCGCCCCGCGCTCCGCGCCGGGACGGAGGAGGCGTGTCCCTCGCGGCGCCCCGTCCGCGCTCCGGCGGCAAGATGGCGGCGGTCTCAATGTCAGCGGCGCTGCGGCGCGCGCTGTGGGGCCGCGGGGCCGCGGCGGCGGCGGCCTCCGCTCTCCGGGGTCCATGCAGGTAACGGGACGGCGGGCTCCTTCCGCGGCTTCTCGGCGGCCCCCGCCGGCGGGCCCTGCGGCGGCGCCGGGCCAGGGCCTCGGGCCCAGGGGCGGGAGCGGCGGCGCCGCCGGGCCGCGGGGAGCCGGGCGGGCGGGAGAGGCCTGTGCCCTGTGGCCGCGGGGCGGTCTGCGGGGCCCAGAGGAGGGGCCCAGAGGAGGGGCCCGCAGGCTCCCCGCTCCCGCACCCTCCGTTTCTCACCGCTGGCCTGTGACCCCGTCCTCCCCTGGGGGTGAGGTCACCGCTGGCCTGTGACCCCGTCCTCACCTGGGGGTGAGGTCACCGCTGGCCTGTGACCCCGTCCTCACCTGGGGGTGAGGTCACCGCTGGCCTGTGCCCCCGTCCTCACCTGGGGGTGAGGTCACCGCTGGCCTGTGACCCCGTCCTCACCTGGAGGTCCCCGCTGGCCTGCCACTCCCATCCCTATCTGGGGGTGACTTCCTCTTTGCTGTCAGTGGTGTTGATTAGGTTTCTGAACAGAAACACAGTTTTATGCGCCCACCCGGCTGCTTGGGAGGGACATTTGTGGGAAGCCGATGTTGGTAAAATATGGAAGTTAATTTTCCAAAGGCTGGTGTCACGCTGGGAGGTTTCCCATCCAGAATTTTATTAAAGCCTTGCAATAATTCAGAAGTTTCTGTTATTGTTTTGTCTTGAAGCATTTTTTTGTGATGGTGATTTTTCTTTTTTCTTTTTTGAGACCACAGACTTCATGACTTAATCCTCCATTTCCCGCATTTTCCTGAATTTATTGCAGCCCTAACAGGACAGCACGGACACATACCCAGCATTCTCATCTGCGGTGATGACTGTCCGATTGCTGTTTCTAGTTTGTTGGTGTAAATGTGAGCCAGGGCTCATATAGAGTGCATCTTGCCTGAGGCCCAGTGCTGGGACCCAGGATGGAAGCACTGGATGGACTGATGGGCAGGGTGAGGGGCGAAAGGAAGAGGTTAAGATGCCAGTTAACTTAGTGTCGTAGTTAGTAAGTACAAAGGGAATGCAGAGGGTTAGAACTCCAGTTAGGAAGGATTTTTGGAGATAATTTTTTAATATATTTTATTGATTTTTTTACAGAGAAGAAGGGAGACGGATAGAGAGAAACACCGATGAGAGAGAATCATCGATCAGCTGCCTCTTGCATACCCCCTACTGGGGATGTGCCCACAACCAAGGTACATGCCCTTGACCGGAATCAAACCCAGAACCCTTCAGTCCGGAGGCTGACACTCTATCCACTGAGCCAAACCGGTTTGGGCTGGAGATAATTTTTATTAAGGTTTTAAATAGTGGGTTTGGGTGGGATCATTGGGTTAGGGAAAGGCTTGAAGTGGTGGTTCAGAGATATATAGGGTGTCACCCAAAATGCATACACACAATTTGAATAATTATAAAGGCGCTGTTTATTAAAATACATTTTATTTTCAAAATGGAGCTGTCAGCTGTTACAGTGTGTGTACGTTTTGGGGGACACGCTGTAGGTATAATACTGTCATTGGCAGTAAGATGTTCAGACGGGGGAAGGTAACTGAGTCTGCAGTTAACGGTTCAGCGTGCGGGGCACTTGACGAATGGAAAGTATTTCCCTGAGGTCAAGCACTGCACAGGGTGACTCAGCCGAGCCCTGTTCTCCTAGACATAATAAGGCATCCGCAGATGCCCGGGGCTGAAAGCAGATTGGAAGGGTCCTCGGTGTCTGGCTGAGCCGAACGTGGCTGCCAGCCAGCCATGGAAGTAGCCGCAGTGAAGACGTTACATTTTGGAAACATTGATGATAATTAATACTGCTTATCCAGATTCAAAGCCTTCCCGCTTGCAGATGTGTTAGGTTTGGAAGGAAAGTAAAAACTTAGGTCACATAAGATGACTTTCTTTCACACTATAAAAAACCAATTTCAAACACAAGTCAGAGGACACATGTATTTGTTCTGTTGCCGCTTTTTCACTCTGAGAGCTGAAGATGCTCCTCAGACAGGACTCACTGCTCAGCCTCTGCGCGTCCTCCCCTGGCACTGAGTGAGGAGGCCCTGAGAGGCGGGATGTGGAAAGAGAGCCAGGGATGTTCGGAAATCATTTGCAAATAAAGGGTGTACATCTCAGATGATATGAATAAAGTTAGGGAGGGTAAACCAGTGAGGCGCTTGGAAGGAGGAGGGTAGTGAAAAAAACTAAGTAGCGGAGAAAAGAAACTATCAGTAGAAGGAAAGAAGCAGTTAGCAGCTATTAACGTATGAACATAATTATCCTATATTAGAAAAAGGAAAACAAACAAAAAATCCAAAGACCTGCACACAAGCAAGAGAGAGAAACTTACCTGTACGGTAGCTGAGCTCCTGCTTGCGGAGTCCGGTTTGCGGGTGCTTCTGATTGCCCGGACTGGAGCGGGGAACCCCGATAAAGGCCTGCAGATCCCCTACTTGGCTTCCTAGGAATGGTCCCAGTAGGTTTAACTATTTGGGATATTAATCTGACAATGGCATCCCGTTTCAAAATAGCAGGTCTGAGGACTCCAGATATTTGGCTCCATGGTTTTTGTTTGTTTCTCTTACCTATTTGTGTCCACTTATCTCACCGCCTGTCTCATCCTTCTGCATTTGGACCGAGCTGTGCTCGCTGCAAACATAGCTCCTTAGGGTCCGCAGCAGCTGTAGGTGGCGGGGCTGGTGACTAGGGATGCGGGACCTTTTTCCAGGCCTGTTTGGTGCTCCAATCTCCAGTCCATCCTGCTGCTCTTTTTTTTTTTTTTTTTTTTTTTTGGCATTAGATAAGCAGTGTAGGATTATGAGTCTGCAGGAACCTCTGATGAGTAAGACAGCCTGAGGTTGGCAAGCATTCTGTGTGTATCACACCGTTACTGAGAAGAAGTCTCAGCTCGGATTTGAGACACAGCTAGGACATGTGGAAGCGGGGCAGTGGGTTCACTTCACACAGGCTGGGAAACGGGCCCCGCTGACGGGCAGCTCCTTCTGTGCCCTTGGAGCACATCAAAGCCACGTTTTGTGAGCTTGCAATGGTTTTAAGTTCTTTCAATGCTTTTCATTTGGCTTATCTTCCTCATTAAAAAATACTCATAATAAGCCGAAACCGGTTTGGCTCAGCTGTAGAGCGTCGGTCTGTGGACTGAAAGGTCCCAAGTTCGATTCCGGTCAAGGGCATGTACATAGGTTGCGGGCACATCCCGGTAGGGGGTATGCAAGAGGCAGCTGGTCGATGTTCCTCTTTCATTGACATTTCTAGCTCTCTATCTCTCTCCCTTCCTCTCTGTAAAAAACCAATAAAATATATTTTAAAATAAAATAAAATAAAAAATAAAATATATTTTTTAAAAAATACTCATAATTAGTTGGTTTATTTCATCAGTAGCAGTATTTTTGTTGAATAATTCTTAGGAGAAGTACATACTTTAATACTAATAAATATTAGAATAGTGTCCAGTACCTTGTAAATCTTACTTAAATAAAACATGAATTTATGTTAATTCAAACCTGAATATTCTTTAATCTTGGTCACAGATCGGAATATTTGCTTACATTCCCTGTGACATCTCCCTCACAATCCAGGACCGCTGGCTCCTAACGGCCTCTGCCTCCTGGCCTAGTTGCCCCTAACTGCCCCCCACTCCCCCCCGCTGCTGACCAGGTCACCCCTCATTGCCCCCTCCTAGCAGCCTCCCCTTACTGCCCCTGCCACTGGCCTGGTTGCCCCTAACTGCCCCCCTCCTGGCTTGGTTGCCCCTTCTGCCAGCCTGGTTGCTCCCAACTGCCCTCTCCCTCCCAACCCCCCCCCAGCCTGGTCATCCCCAACTGCCTGACACCACCCCCCACCCTCCCAACCCACCCTGGCCTGGCCGCCCCTCACTAACCCCCCTGTGGCCTGGCCGCCCCTCACTAACCCCCCCCACCCTCCCCAACCCCGCGGCCTGGTCGCCCCGCAGCCTATTGGGTCACCAGTCTGGTGGTTTCAGTTGTGACAGCCCCTGGCTTTTTAGATACACGGATGAGGAAACATACCGGCGAAGCAACAGATTTTTCAGTTTACAGGCATGCTGTTTTATTGCGCGTGGCTTTATTGTGCTTCACAGATGTTGTGCTTTCTGCAAATTGAGGCAAGGCCTTCCACCAGCAGAAAGATCCCAACTGGCTTTATGGTGAGCGCTGCTTTATTGCCGTGGTCTAGACCTGAACCCCCAATATCGCCGGGAACGCCCGTGCGTTACTGGGAAACGGTCTGACTTAGCCGTCCCAGGAACATGGGGACTGTGCAGTGAGCGGTGTTATGTCTGAGAAAGGTAAATTAAAACCTCAGCATCGCCCTGATTTCTTCTCCTTTTTAGTGAAGTGTGTCCTTTGAAAGACTGTGCTCTCTACTTTCCCTCCATTGTTCCTTCTGTACAGCGAGTCGCTGTGTGTGTGTGTGTGTGTGTGTGTGTGTGTGTTTTCCGGTTAGGATTTTTTTCCTGTAAACTTGGTAAATATTTTTGGTGAGAGACTTTCTATAGGTGACTTGAAATTTATGCTTTCTCACCTTCTTAAACAAAACCCATCCAGGGACGCGTTAACCAGGCGCCCTGAGCGGGATTTCCTGTTGTCCTGCTCCCCTGGTCCTTAGGACAAACACTTGCTGTGTTCTGCCGCCTTTCAGACGCAGCCAGGGTCTGGCAGTCCTCTGAGGGCTTGCTCTGTGCTGGTTAATGTGTTCCCAGGTCCTGCCTCAGTTTCCCTGCCCCGAGCGATTTCTCAGGTTTGGCTATCGGGCCCGTAGCCCAGTGGACCGTGTGTAACCTGAAGGAGGGCTAATGCAGCTCCGTTGATGGCCGAGTTTACCTGGGCCTAAAGCCTGGGGCTTTCTTAGGGTGTCAGATAGTTACGTACAGCACAGCGCTCTTACTGTAACTTCCTGTCTGTTACCCCAGAGCCTGATGGAAGCTTACTGCACCTGAATTATGCAGTGGCCACATTTTTCATAGCTACTTTCACCTAAATATTTAGGTAGTGGAGTGAACTGTTTTCGGCCTTTTGGCCTTTAAGATGTAGAGTTTAAGCAATGCCATGAGAGCAGAATTCTATTTCAAACCCTCTGCTGCCCGTCAGGAGCATTGTGATGAGGGCCTGAAACCTGTGGTTCTTGAGGACGAGTTAGCTGCTCAGATGTGATCCCTTCTTCCCGCCTCAGCAGACCGACTTTTTCCTTTATGGGAACCGTGTTCCATTCGTGTCAGTGGCTTCTAAACGCTAGCTGTGCATCACAGTCCCCTGTTGTGTGCGTGGAAATGCAGGTGCCGAGGCCCTGAGATACGTATATCGGTTCGCTAAGTTTAGGTTGAGGCTTAGCTTTATGGTGATTCTGATGGGCAGCTAGGGCTGAAAACTACGGTTTTTCTTTTTCAATAGTTTCCATGCTGTATCTTGAAGGACCTCAAAATGCATTTTTCCTTGGGAGGGGTGGAGATTTCCAGAAACACAAATTCTACCATTTTTGCATATTTTCCTAGTCTAAATTAAGTTTTATGCTTTTCACCCAGGCACTGGATAGAGGCTTTTTCTTGGAGAAACTTTCCTTTGAGGCAGAGCAGGCATTCTGAGAATTTTGGGGAGAGCAGCCACGTTTCCCTCTCTCCAGAGACTCTCGCTCTTCCTTTTGGAAGGCTCAGGTTTAATATAGCGCAGCTGTTGAACTCTGCCCTTGGAAGTTTTAAGAAGAAAGTGTTTCACCCTTTAAAATGGAAATGCCTTTTTCAGGGAGGTGGTACTGGTGGATATAGTTCTCTAAGAAAGTTTCATGCTTTTCTAGAGTTCTTTTGTTTCATTGATCTCTTAGAATTGTCTCACGTGTTGAGAGCAGAGTCTTTGAAAGTAAGGATCGGCTGCTTTTGTGATGTTTTGCTGCCTCCTTAATAAAGCCAGAGGAAGGGTTTATTTCTTTGTATTTTCTAGGGCTCAAAAATATGTTTTCCCCCTTATTCAGCCACTCCACACATAAGTAAATGGACCTTGAATAGGGTTTGCTAGACAAAAGATTCAGTTCTAGATGACCGTTCAGCAGCCATATGCTTCTCCTAAAAATGTCAGTCTGCCTTGATGAGCTTTAAAGTGAATGCAGATGTTTTGGCTCTTTTGAGGACTACCACTCTGTGTGTGAAAGAGCACTTCTTTTTCAGGAGATTTCTTTAAAATGCCTGCAGAAATTTGCATGAAATTACTTTTATATCTTTTGTCTTTTAAGTCTAATGAAATGAGATTTAATTAGACATTAGTAATTTAAATTTAAGACCATCTTTAGTACAAATGTGATGTAGAGGTTTAAATAGTTCTCAATATGTTTTTTGTTAAGATTTTATTATTTACTTAGTCTTTTTTAAAATTGGGAACTTAAAGTGCTTTATAGTAGTTACTTTTACCCAGTGAATGGTGATATTTTGGCAGGAAAGGATATCTTTTATGATGTTCATTGTTTTCTACTTTGGTAGGTTAACTCTAGAAGTTAGAGTTGATACCTTCACATAATATTTGAAAAACTTAGGATCATCCTGTCCCACCTTTATTTAATGCAAGAATCTCTAGAAATTTCTGCTTCTTGATTATCTAGCAGTTGAAGAGTATGTGGTAAATTTCTGATAGCCCTAGAAATCCCTCTATTTGCATATACTCATTGATAAATAGTGTTTCCTTTTAATATTACATGGGACAGTTCTGACCACCTCACGCACATGCCAGCCCTTCAGACAATGGAAGACACTAGTCATCACTCATTCTTCCTCCACGTCTGGGCTCCAGACTTAGCATGTCCAGCTCACGCACCCTTTATCCATGCCCAGATTTCCTAATGCTTTCCCTCTCGGTAGTCCTTAGAGTGGATTCTATTTTGGCAGTATTTTTCTTTGAACTATATATATAATTTTCATGTTAAGCTTTGCAAGTTCTTAAAATGTTCTGGATACAAGTCCTTTGTTATATATATATATGGTTTGCAAATATTTTCTCCCAATCTGTTTTTTTTTCTTTTTGTTCTTTTAATAGTACCTTTTACAAAGTAAAAGTTTTTAATTTTGATTAAGTCCAGTTTACCAGGTTTTTTCTTTTATGGATTATACTTTTGTTTTCATAGAGAAGAACTCTTTGTCTAATCTTAGACCATGAAGATTTTTTCCCGTATTATCTTCTTGAAGTTTTGATGTATTATGTTTTACACCCAGATCTATCATCCATTTCAAGTGGATTTTTGTATAAGGTTTGAGATTTAAGTTGAGGTTAAATTTTTTGCATGTAGATGTACACTTGTTCTACTACTGTTTATTGTAAAGACTGTCCTTTTCCTTGAATTGCTTTTGTACATTTGTCAGCAATCAGTTGGCTACATCTGTGTGAGTCTGTTTTTATATTCTCTACTCTGTCCCGTTGATCTAGATCCCTTTGGCAATACCACACAGTCATGATTACTATGGTTTTATAGTAAACCAGAGGCCCAGTGCATGAAATTCATGCACGGGGGGAGGGGGGAGGAGAAGGGGCCTTAGCCTGGCCTGCACCCTCGGGGGATGTCAACAGGGGGAGGGGGGGCTGCCCCCTGGTCACTGTCGCCTGTTGCCTCCCTGCATCGAGCGTCTGTCCCCTGGTGGTCAGTGTGCATCATAGCGACTGGTCCTTTCCCCGTTCAGTCAATTTGCATATTAGGGTTTTATTATATAGATTATTATACTATATAGATTTATTACTTATTATATGTATTATAATTGAGTAGCTGTGATTCTTCCAATTTCCTTCTTGTTCAACACTTTTTTAGCTTCCTTGCCTTTCTATTTTTGTAAATTTTAGAAAAAGCTTATCTATAGCTCTATATAAAAAATCCAGGTGGACTTTGAGTGGCATTGCTTGAAGGCTATAGAATAATTTGAGGAGAGTTGCCATTTTTAAACTTTTTATTGATTTCAGAGAGGAAGGGAGAGAGAGCAGTGAGAATCATGTGATCAGTGAGAATCATGGATCTGCTGCCTCCTGCACTTCCCCCATTGAGGATCAAGCCTGCAGGCATGTGCCATGTCTGCAATCTAAGCATGACCTCCTGGTTCATAGGTTGACACTCAACCATTGAGCAACACCAGCTAGATGAGAATTGACATTTTTACTATGTTGGGGCTTCCAGTCCATAAACATGGTATGTCTACTAACAATTATATTGTTTAATCTGTTCCTCTATTCCTGGGGTTATAAATAGCTCATTTATTGGAATTTGTTTTATTCACCAATATGCCAAAGGCCACGACAAAGGATCAGAAGCTGAGGTCTCTCAGCTCCCTTAACTGTAATTAATAATAGAAGCACTGCAGGGAGGAGGTGGTTCCGCCTGTAAATTCAGTGTTTAAAGAATTGGTGATGGCAGAATACTTTTGCCCCGTGTGGTTGACCAGGGCCTGTGTATGTGTAAACACCCAAGCACACAGGACTTCCCTGCGGAGTGTGTGTGAGAAGGGAACAGGTGAGGCCAGTGGCCTGCAACCTAGACCATCTCCTCTGGCGGGCAGGTGTTCCCCTGCACTGACACTGCCTAAGGTTCACATTGGGGACTTTTCCTGCGGCTCCCTTTGGGCTCCTCCCTCCCTCCCCCCACGTCTCTGACTGACAGCTGTGGGGTAGCCTTGTCTTCTGTCTTGTTAGTGTGTTCCCGCCGTTTCAGTGCATAGATAGCACCAGGATGGATGCAGCTGCATAGGAGGTCGTTGCACAGATTTCAGCTTCCTCGGCCCTCATTGAGCCTTAAACATGTTACTCATGAGTCCAGTATACCTACGGCACTGCTTGTGAGGGACCCCTCCTTGGGGCTCAAGTTTTAATTTTGGTCCTAAATAGAACCTTTTGGCTTTGAGTTCAAACTGTTGATGTGGCCAATTCCCTTAATAATCTCTCACTATTGTCTTTGACTCTAGCTTTGGGTCAGACCATTTTCAGAGATTTTCTATTAACTCCCGGTATTAGCCACGGCTGTGTTAGCTTTCTCACACTTGAGCTACTCTATTGGATCCTTCATCTCAGTGCAGCATCATAGTCAGCAGCACACGTTTTGAAGGTGAAGTCAGCCCTACCAGCATGAGTCCTGGCTCAGATATGTCCTGCCGCTGCCTACTTTGAGTCTGTTTTCTGTTTTAAAACACGGACATACTAATCTGTCTCATACAGCTTATAAAGTCCTGAGGACAGTGCCTGGCAGACGCTAAGTGCCTAATAAATTGTAACAGTAACATCATCATCCTCATCGTCCTCATCATCACCATCACTATCATCATTACCACCACCACCACCACCATCATCCTTTCTTTTGTGGCTTCTTTTTTTCTTTCTTTCTCTTTCTGTTCCTTTCTTCCTTCTCCACCTTTTCTTTTTGTTCACAATTCTTTCCTAGATTCTAGTTCCTCTTTCTGGGTTATCAGAGCATCTTGGATTTTTTTTTTCCTGTTTACGAAAAGCATTTTATTCATGAGTCTCTAAAAGAAGGATCCACACCTGGCTTTTTCCAGATTGTGACCTCCCATGCACTCCGCAGTTCCATGCAGTCTATTTTCAGCATCCATCATTCTACCGAAATAGCTTTCATCAAGGTTGACAGTGACCCTGTTGCTAAATGAATAGACTCTGCTCAGTGCTTCTGGCGGGACCTTTGCTGTCCCGAACGTGACTTTCTCCTTCTTGAAAGACTCGTCCTTTGACTTCTATTTGCTTTTCCTTCTGAGCTCCTTCTGAGGGTCCATCTTTTGCCCACTCCTGAACTGTCAGTGTTTGAGTCTGATACTTAGCTCTTTTTTAAATAAATGTTTTATGTTACATGAAGTTTATATACACGTGAATACGTGTAACATATAAACATATATTTGTTAGGAAGCATAATGGCCAAATGAGTTTGTGTGGCCCACCGTCCACTTTGAGAGCTTGAGATTGACCCGTATCTTTACTCTTTGCACACTCTCTGTGCTGAATAACCCGTCCCAGTGTGTTCATCCTAATCCTCCAAACCTGGGGGCTTTGCAGATATGGCTAAACTGCGTCTCTCTCTCTCTTTTTAAAAAAAAAATTTTTATTGCCTTTAGAGGAAGGGAGAAGGAGAGAGAGAGAGAAATTTCAGTGATGATTGAGCCCACAACCCGGGCATGTGCCCTTGACCAGAATCGAACTCAGGACCCTTTAGTCTGCAAGCCGACGCTCTATCCACTGACCCAACCACCCAGGGCAAGCAGAATCTCTTGAGAGAGGTTATCCTGGATTATCCCATGGGCTCACGTAATCACAGTGGTTCCTCGGAGACACATGTGGGAGGAGTCAGAGGAGCGGGAAATGCCAGCGTGGAGGCAGAGACCCAGAGCGTTGCACAGCTGCGAAGACGAGAAGCAGTTCTCACTGGAGGCTGGCTCTGCAGGGCCTCCGGGACCCTAAGAGATGGGATGGAGTTGTGTCCGCCCACCAATGCGGTGATGATGTGCCAAAGTGCTCTCTTTGTCTCTCATCATCCACCGTGACCTGAGCCACCCCCTATCGCCCCTGACACCACCACGTGGGTGCTTCACGTGCATTGACCTCACTGCCCCCTCAAGGAAGTCAGCACATACACACGGCAACTGAACGAGCAGAAAATATTTTTAAAACATTTAGAAATCCAGGTTAATTCTCTCATTATTCTACCTACTGATCATTTAGCACTCAACCAAAGACACACAGTGAGTTCCGGCGCTAGAGGGTTGGATCAGTAGGAGATAGGATGTGGGTCTCCAGGGGGAGCTTTCTAAAGGGTTTACAAAGATAATTTTATATATGCAGTTTTGTCTAAGGCTCTGGCTGTAGGGCCTGCTCTTCATGTAAGATGTGACTCTGTATCCTTTTATTGAATCTTATACCCTTAGAACCAACCAGGACGTCTCCTCAGGTGTGTCCATCGCAGCACACCTGACACAATCTGATGATCACCTCCTCCACCGCCACCATTATCTCGGCCAGGAACCCAGGGAGCATCCTCGTCTCCTCTCTTGGGCCTGTCAGTCAGCCGTCCAGGCCTAGTGCTCGCCTTCCTGGCGCTCATTCCGTGTCCTCCTGATTGCAGCCGCAGTCCTCTGCTCCCTAATGGCCTCCACGCGTAATCATGTCTCTCCTAAGCCTGCGGGTGCAGGCCTCGCTGCTCAGTGCAGGTGCCTCCTGCCTCTTGCTCTCGTCCTCTGTCGGTTCCTGCTCGCACCAGTTCCCGTGTACCTCAGTGGTCCTGAACCACGTGTGATCCTGGCGCGTGCTCACTCTCTCCAGTAAGGTTCTGAGTGGACAGTTTCTTCTGCTTTCCCTTTGTCTCTCTGCCCCTCCCCTCCACACCCTTCGTCTCTTTAAGTCCAGTCCGCCTGCTGTGGCGCTTTACACAGGGCTTTCCTGGAGCACTGTTTGAAGTCACCGCTTCGCTGTGGTCTTGGAGCCCGAGCTTGCCTCTGCCGGACTCAGGCTTCATGGGGATTGCTTCCCTTCTCTGGGTTCCCACTGGACTTAGTTCTTCGAGAGCAGGAGCTGCTGCTTCTTCACCTCTGTGCTTACAGCATAGCACATTGATCAGCGTGCTGCTGGCGCGAGGTACACATCTGTGCACACATTTGATTATGAAATAATACAGAAATTTTAAAAATAGCATCTTCTAAACATGTAGCATTTGAGACATTGGTGTTACAGATCACTGAAAAGTGATGCCTTTAACAGTTTTATTGATGCACCTGCTTCTTCCTTATCCTATATAATAAAGAGGTAATATGCAAATTAACTGTCACACCATCACAAGGTGGCTGTGCCCACAGCTGAGGCAGGGTTCCCATAACGAGCGATCAGTAGGAACCTGAGGCTGCGCCTTGACTGGGCTTGACAGGGGAACCTCAGGCCGGGCCCCCTGTCCAGGGAGCTTTAGAGGGGACCTCAGGCCACACACCCCGCCTAGGGCGGGGCTTGATGGGGGACCTCAGGTCGCACCCTTTGTCCCGGACAGGGGGACCTCGGGCCATGCCCCCCCACCCCAGTGCTGGGCCAGGGGACCTGAGGCTGCAGCCCACCCAGCAGGGTCTGAAGGGTGGTGCCAGCTGGATCTGAATCTCTCCCAGTGGAGGTGGGGCCGGCCGGGTCTGGGTCTTCCACAATTTTGAGGTGCACATGGGTGGGCAGGGACTTGACTCTGGATCCTGCAGCGAGCCTCAGACTCTGACAAGAGGAAGATTTTCATAGACATTTTACTAATTTTCTTTCATCTCTGATACTTCTATTATAGAGAAAGGGCAATTAGCAATATTAAAATATTTTCTCTAATTAATTCCCTTTTAATGTGCATGAATTTCGTGCACCGGGCCACTAGTGTTGAGTATTAGTGTTGGTGACTTTATCTTAAGGCAGTGTTTATTAAACAGAAAGCTTTTTGTGTGATTTGGGATTTTACTAGGATTTAATGTTTTCCATCAAAAAAATAACGGGAAAGATGGAAAGATATTGCAAATTTAAATAATTACCAGTAGTAAAGTAATATTTTTCTCTGTACTAGATTGCTGTGTAGCTACTATACTACAGATATTGGAATGGCAGAGTGCTTGATATACAGAATGAACTCTGCCTTTTAAGATTGAGGATTAACATTAAACAAATGAAATGATTTTACTTAATTAGTTAAATTTGTTCTGTTTTATTTATCTCTATTAGAGATAAAAGCAAATACAAGATGGAATCTATTAAGATTTAAGGCATTTGGAATATTGTAGATGTTGTTAAATTTTACCATTTTGTTTAATTTACTGGGAGGGGGTTGGGAAGAGACAAAATAAGCATTGGTGGGAAAATAAGCTTTTTAAAATAAATAAATGAATCAAGAACTCATGACTTTTCAACCAAAATCTAAATTACTGGTTTTGTGGTGTTATACCTAATTTAAAAATGAGCTATGAACATGAACACATTTGTCAAGACTGTACCTCACATAATAGGCACTAAATGTGTGACTTAATATGCAAATGTTTTTTTTTAACTCCCTTCTCCATCCTGTAATAGTGGATGCTCAAACAGAGGCCAGGCCCTGAGCAGCCAGGCCCGGAACAGCTCGCTCCTCGCCTGCCCCTGCCCCACGGCTGCTTCTCAGACATGGCTGGAAACTTTCGTGGGAACTTGAGGGTCTGCTGAATCAAGTGATGAAGGCTTAGATCTGGATGTGTTGAGTTAGTTTAGGGCTGGGGTGTTGATCTGTGAGTGCCTTGGGTGGGGCCTGGATGAGGCTGGTGGACCTATTGGGAAATGTCTTTTGTGTGAAGTGTATCATTGGGCATGTGGAGGTATTATTGATTTGAGAAAATGCTAAGTAACTGATTTACTATCTGAAAAGGGATTTACTATCGGGGAAAGGGAGGGAAGAAGAGACTGAACATAAACTGTGCACCTATGGATGAGGACAATGGGGGATGGGGAGGGGGGCAGAGGGTGAGGTGGGAACCTGGTGGAGGGGGGAAGAAATGAGGAACCTTTGTAATAATATGAACAATAAAGATTGATTTAAAAATAAAAAAATAAAAATAAATAAATAAATAAAAATAGTGGATGCTCAATGGAAACAAAGTAACTGGACAGCCTGCCTCATCCCTCTACCCTCCGGCCCCCTGCACAGTGCTCCTTGCATGGCAAGCACCTGTGTATCTTTGTCACAGAAATACCACCAGCATTCAAGGCAGCGACATTGGAATCATTGCTTACATGTTTGCTTTCCCCCAGTAGAATCTTCGGAGCCAGCTCCTGGGCGTAGCATTGTGCAAAAGACGTAGCAGATGTTTTAATAGATGTTTGATGAATTGGGCTAGGAATTAGAATCTTGGTGTACTTTCTCAATGTATACGATCAGCTGAGTTCACCGGGCCCTTTGAACATAGGTGCACTATTTTTTGGTCACTAAGTATTAACTCTACCAGGTCTTGCAAACTTCAAAGAGAATTTTATTGACTGCATTATTCATCAGCGTAGCCAAAATATCTTAAGAAGACATCTTCTTTAGGCACAGCATAGTAATTATAGTTTATAATTCTGCATTGCATATTGCTAAGAGAGTAGATCTTAAAAGTTCTCATCACAAGAAAAAATATTGTAATTGTATGGTGACAGGTGTAACTAGACTCACTGTGGTGCTCTTTTCACAGTAGTTGCAAGTGTGGCATCCTTATACACTTGAAATTGATATACTGTTAAATATCAATTATACTTTAATTTCTTTAAGTGAATATATTTTTAAAAGGTGAAATGTTTTGGAAAGTCAATGGAAAAAGTACTGGTTTCATGTCTCATTGTCTTGTATTAGTTTTGTGGTTGAAATAAAATTGCATATATAATTCTGACAATACTTACTAAAAGTTGTAAAATTAGGTGTTTTAGTTAGTGGGAGCTTTAGTTACTCTATCCAGGTCTAATAGTTGACAGTTTTATGACTGTATTTGGATAAATCTTACGTTTTTCTTAAATGATATGAAGGGCTGTAAAACTGTGAATAAGGAGGCTGCTTTTTCAGTAAGCTAACTGCTGGAAGGGTAGTTGTGTTTCTGCATTGATACGGCTTTTTGTGTACTTGTCTGCATATACTTTGTTTTGTTACACTTATGAGGTTTTAAAGTCTAGATTGCATTTTATACTTATTTTTAAAATTCTTTTTGAATTTTATTTAATTTGTTTAAATCCTATTTAAACAATTTTTTAAAGATTATTTAAATAAGTTAATAGGTCTCCAGTTTATAGACATGAATTATTTTTTTAAAAACACCATATTTCAAAGGGACACTGCTTTGCTAACTAGATTTATTATGAAATCTTTCCTTGATTTATGACTTACTTAAAAAAAATAATTGCTCTAAAGTAGGTCATAGGTAACAAACATCTACTGTAGCTATTTAGGGAAATGAATTATTGTTTGGTTATTTTTAATCTGAACTTTTTTTTTGTAGTTGAGTCCATATCTTAGAACTGGGATCAATTTCTGGGTTAAACTAATAAACATTTGAAACATCTAAGTGGAATCTAATTTTTAGTTTAACAACATTATTTTCTCAAAAGTAATAGTAACGGTTGGGAATGATTTTACCTGGAGTGTATCAGGAACAGTGCTAGCAGCTCATCATTTATATCTCACTTAATCTCAGCAGCTTCATGAGGTGACACCTTGACAAACTGTAAAGGTGGTGATCAGTTCTGATGAGAGCATGGTCTGTGGTCAGGCAGGGCAGTGAGCAGGGCGTCCATGGCCAGGCGGCTCCCAGCCCTGTGCTGGGAATGGTCTCGCTGATGGTAAACAGCAGCAGGAGGCAGGGGGCAGGCCGGCCAGGCCCAGGGCGCTGAGCTGGAGCGTGCTCTGCTGTGACCCACCGGGTTCAGGGTGCCTGCAGTCTTTCCGATTCCACTCATTCTGTCAGGAAGACAATTCAGTCTTGATTTATGCCAATACGCCCTTATGATTCGGATTTTAGTGGAGATATTTGAAATCATGTCCGTAGTCGCCTCTTCGGGAGAGGTAGCGAACTGCCCTGAGGGTGTGGGTGGGATGACTTGTGCACATTAGATGCTCCGGACTAGCTGACATTTATTGAGCCTTGACCGAGTGCCAAGTACTTGCTAAAGCTTTATATGCATTGTCTCATTTAATCCTCTGAGGAACTATACGCAGTGAGTAAAAATGCGGCCAGTGTTACTTTTCAGTGTACTATTTTGAATAAAGAATACAGCAGTCTCATGTATGTAAATTATATGCAGATCTTCCTCTCATCTTTGCCCCATCTGCTCACTCACCACTGCTCTCCTGCCCCGCAAGAAACCACTGCTACTCATTCTCACACTTGGCATTTGTCTATGGATGTTCAAGCAAGGACATTTTTATGCTTTTCCATTTTCTACAAATGAAACTAGTAATCATCATATTTTTCAGTTTGTTTTTAATTTTATAACTTCTTATTAAAATCTCTCCACCTGGAAAAAAGAGTGCAATGAAAAAGAATATATTTATATGTGCAATTTGCTCATAGATTTAACACCACCACCTAGATTTGACATTGTTAATATCTTGTTGGTTTTTGCCTTTATGCATTATATGTGTAATAGATAAGCAAAGTGTATGTATCTGAGTATATATGCATATATATATGCATGAAAAATATGAGCAAATTGCACCTATAAGTGTGTGTTGTTGTTTTTTACCTAAGCTATTTGAAAGCAAATAATAAATATGGTGCTTGCTCCCTAAATACTTTCCTTTTTTGAGATAAATCACTGTCAGCCATGCGGGTTTCAGGGAGAGCAGTGCATGCTGGGCTGTGCTGACTGGGCATGAGGAGGAGAGGCCATGCAGGTGACTGTTCCGGAAGTCCAGGGAGAGGATTGACAGGAGCAGAGCGGGCTGGGGGTTGGGGGGGAGGGGGGAGGTTTGGAGGGTTGGGAGCACTTTGTGGTTAATTGGGCAGAACAAGGAAGGTTTTTTAGAGAAAATCTGGAAAAGAAGTGTTATAAGTTCACGTTTGTAGGGTTCCTCCCCTCTTGCCACTGAAGGAGCTGGTCCTGCCTGTGACCCGGGAGAAAGAAGGGAGCACTCCGTGCCAGGCACCAGCCTGCTCTTCAGCTCCCGCCGCTCTGAGGGATGAGGGATGAGGGATGAGGCCCTTGGTGCGCAGACGAGGAAGTGGGAGTGCGGTGTGTGAAGTGATTGTTCACGATCACATTGCTCCTGAGTGCAGGTCCGGAGTTTTAACATGACTGGGCTGACTGCAGTTACTGTGACCATCTTCCCAAATTGTTTCATGAAGTTTAAAAAAAATCTATGTATGTTGGTGATTTTTTTCTTCTAAATGTATTTTTTAATCATGGAATCGCATCAGCCTTTAAAAAACAGTATGCCCCTCAGTGCTCGATTTATTTGCCCCGGGACAGATACTCATTTCTAAGTTGGAGAACAAATACCTATCAGCTAGCTTCGTCTTTGATGTGACACTGCTAGATGGTGAAGGCTGGTCTGTCCAACGCTCATGTCCTATAAATTCAGCATCGTTTTTGTGATAAAATGTATTGCTTATTTCATTTTAAATATGTTTATGATATACACATGATTTCAGTGGTTTTTATAGCAGAAGTTTTAAAGCAAAAGATTCTGAACTGAAGCAAATAAGCAACAAGTTGGGATAATTCAAAGTGAAGATGAATAAAGATAAAATGCATAGTCTTTAAAAAAATTAGGGAAGCTGTCCAAGATGAAACAGTAGTATTAAGCTGATAGGAAGCAAATTACATAATGGATTTTGACACATTTTAACCTTTGAAGGCATAAGAAAATAAATTATGTTGCTCTTAAAGACCAAAAAATGTAGCCTTTTAACAGTGACATCTTGCTTCACTTGAAAGTAGTAAACTCTCAATCTCTAATACTCCCACCTCACACAGTCCATGTGGAACAGACATGCAACTTACGTCTCATATGGCGTTCCTTGCACAGCAAGCTTTATCAGTCAGCCTGCAAACCCCACGTTCCTGTGGCTTCAGATAACGATTCATTTCTTGTTCTGTTGCTTCATTTCTTGTTCTGCTGCGTGTCCTTGCTGTGTGCCCCCACGCCATTTGCCTCCCTGAGGCCCAGGCTGGCGCTGTAGGTTACTGGGACAGGAAAAGCTAGTGGTTTTGCAGTGACGTTTATGTGCTGTGACACATGCCCACGGCAGGCTGGAGGGAGCCGGGGAAGGAGTCTCACCTGCCAGCGCCGGGCTGGAATGCTGGTGCTCAGCCCCATCTCCCACGCCTGTGGGAGCACAGACCGGGAGGCAGGGGCATCTAACAAGGGGCCGAATGCCCTGACGTGCCCCCCGGGTTGAACTAAAGACACTGATTCTGAAGGGGGCTGTTCTCTGGGCTTGCTTTCCTTTGGTTTGTACATTACATTTTTATAGTATATTAACCGTTTGCTTATTTGTAACATAAATCTGTTAGTGAAAGTTCAAAATTCTCAACTCTTTTTGTGTAAAACGTGTTGAGTAATGATGCAAATGCAAAAATCTTGTAATTGCTGTTAAAATAGATAAAAGTGTCACCTATTTTGTATTACATACACATGCACTGGAAGTTCTAAAAAGTGTATGATTTGGGAAAATATGCTACATGAGGACAAATAATCATATTGAAGTTTAACACCTTCCATTTGGTCTTCTGAAAGTTCATGAAGACTGATATACATACACACAGAGAATACTTCTACATACATACATACATGAATAGGCTTTCTCTAGGCAAAGTTATAAATCTTTTTCATCTTTGACAAACTTTTGGGTGTTCCTCTTCATTAGTGGTGTATACCAGGGCTCAACAGTTTCTTCACAAGGCGTATTGTTTTTAATTTTATTGGTAAGGTGGACATAATAAAAATTTTATCATTTTAATAATTTTGAAGTACAGTGACATTAAGTATGTTCTTATTGTTGTGCGACCATTACCACTATATATTTTAGCACTTTTTTTCATCTTCCAAAATTGAACCTCTATCTGTTAAATAGTAGGTCTCTGTTATCCTGTCCACCCAGCACTCTGCTTTCTGTCCCATGAGCCTGACCAGCCGAGGTGCCTTATATGTGCGTGTGTAGAATTGCTGTGTGTGTGCTGTAATTTTTATTTTTATTTGGACTTTTCTAACATATGCATTTACTGCCATAAATTTCTAAATGCTATATTTGCTGTATCTCACACGTTTTTTTAAAGTTGTGTTTTTATTTTCATTTAGTTCAAAATATTTCTAAATTTCTCTTGAGGCTTCTTTGGCTCATAAGTTATTGAGAAGTGTGTTTTTTAATCTCCAAGTAATTGGGACTCTTCCAGTTTCTGTTACTGATTTCTAGCTTATTCCCACTGTTGACTGGAAGCATGCATTGCTTGATTTCTATTTTTTTAATTTGTTAAGATGCATTTTATAGCCCAGAATGTGGCCTCTTTTGGTAAGTGTGCCATGAGAGCTTGAGACAAATATGTATTCTGCTGTTGTTGGATGAGGCGTTCCATAAATGTCAATTAAATCCAGTTAATTGATGGGCTGTTCAGTTCAGCTATGTCCTCACTGATGTTCTGCCTGCTGGCTCTGTCAGTGCAGCAGAGCAGGGTGCAGGCTCCAGCTCAGTGATGGATTTGTTTGTTTCTCCTTGCACAGGGTTCTTTCAGTTTTTGTCTCACATATTTTAACATTCTCTTGTTTGGCTTGTGTACCTCAAGGATTGTTCATGTCTTCTTGGAAAACTGCTCTTTATTCCTAGTAAATTTTTTGTTGGTTTGAAGTTCTCTTTGAGAATAATATGACTACTGCACTAAGATTTAATTACTGTTATCATGGCCTCTCTCTATTTCTCTTTCTCTTTACTTTTAATCTATCTGTCTTTATAGTTAAAATGGGATTTTTTTAGGCAACATATAGTTGGGTCTTAATTTTCATTTTTAATCCACTTTGACACATTCTCTTTCAGTTAGTTTATTTAGACCATTGTCAATTAAAGTGATTATTGATGTAATTGGTATTAACATCTGCTATGTTTATATATATGCTGTTCTCCCTTTTTTGGCTAATTTCTGTCTTGGTTTCTAAGAGTTCTTTATATACTCTAGATATTAGTCTTTTGTCTGCTATGTGTGTTATACTCATTACCTCTGATATTTCCTTATTTAGTTATATAGTGCCTTTTGTTGTCCAGAAGTTATTTTTATTTTGTATTTTGTGGGTATTATTTCTTATTAAAAAAAACTCTTCATCCTAAAATGTATAAAGAATTCTTATATTTTATTCCAGTAATTTACAAACACAACACATTGTGTTTGTGCATCTGTCAATCCATGTAAGAAGTCTTTGGTATCTGATGTAAATATTTTTTGAGGTTCAAACATTTCTCTTCCATGAAAGAATAGCCATTTGTCTCAGTGTTATTTTTTCAATAGTCTAGCCTTTGACCACTGATTGGAAACTATAATTTTATTATATACTGACGTACAGATTATACTATAGACTCTGACCTATCCTATTATTTGATTTTTATTCTGACCTGTACTGCTTATTTGACCTGTTTATCTGTGCCTATGTCAATACCATATTTTAGTTACTGTATCATATTAGCTGTCAAGGCAAATCTTACCTTATAGTTGTTCACATTTTCTTGGTTATTTTTGTGATTTTTTTCTTCCCTATGACAATCATTTTATAAAAATTCTGTTGGAATTTTTGTTATGATAATTAATTTGTAGATTAACAGTTGACATCTTTGTGGTAAATTTGCTTCCAGTTATTTAGAAGACATGCCAAAGAACAAGCAACTCAGTTCCTCCTTCAAGGCATTCCAAACCAGGATAGCGTAGTAATTGAGCCGTTAGTGAGAACTTGACATGTGCTTGCTGTGTTTGTGATATAGTTACTGTCATCGCCAGGACACTTCTATTCCTCATTCCCTTTGTGTTCACCTTATTCCTGTTTATTTTGATAGCCTAGTGCTATAAACTTGGATGTGTTTTTCTCTCCTTGATATTTTCCATCGTGCCCTCCAGTTTCTGTATTAGCACCCTCAGAAACCTTGCCCACATTCTCCTTCTTATTACTCCTCAATATCATTTCAAAGTCTGGTATGTGAGCATAATTACCCTTATCCTCTTGCACAAATTTTTCCTTCGTTTGTTGGATGACTCTCGGAGGATCGGTTTACGGTTTTGGCGTGGCTGGTGTCCAGAGGCGCAGTTGCTGTGAGTCCTGCTGCAAGGCCACCTGGCTCAGAAGAATGGGGAGAGGACAGCTCTGAGCGGGAGGTTTGCTTTCCACTGACTTGACCAGGTGGACATTGAAAGTGATTGAGTACTGGGCATAAAGATTGGCAGTTAGTGTGATAAATGAATTAGAATCAAAGAACTTATTTGTGACTAGGTTATAAAGTATCTGCACTTATTTCCAGTGAACTTAACTAAAGTAATTGTAGGATCTCTTTCCTTCCCTTTACTTCACTTTATTTCCAGAACATTAAAATAGATTCTGATCCCTCATGTTTATTTTTCCATTAACAATTCCTTCTTTCTTCCTTCTCTCTAGTGAGTACAATATGGTGAAGACAATTTAAATTTTCTCTGTTGTTTTAAGATATTGAAAAGCTTTAAGATCAATTTGAAGATGCTTGACCCAGGGCAATTTTTTTTTTACTGATTTTAGAGAGAGAGAAGAAGGGAGAGAGAAAGAGAAACATTGGTGAGAGAGAAACATCGATTGTCTGCCTCCTGCTTGCCCTCTACCAGGGATGGAGCCTGGACATGTGCCCTGACTGGGAATCAAACCTTGGACCTTTTGGTGCATGGATCAGTGCTCACCCAACTGAGCCATGCTGGCCAGGGCAATATTAACATTTTAAAAACTTTTTATTTATTGACTTTAGGGAGAAAGGAAGAGTGGGAGGGATTTGTTGTTTTTAAAAAATATTTGTGTTTTTTTAAAATAATATTTATTTTTTATTTTTTATTGGTTGATTAATTTTAGAGAAAGAAAAGGAGAAAAAGAGAAACATCAGTTTGTTCCACTTATTTACGCATTCATTGGTTGATTCTTGCCTATACCCTAACCAGAGATCAAACCCACAATCTTGCCCTATCAGGATGATGCTCTGAGCTACCCAGCCAGGGCCCTATATATCAACATATTTTAAGCCTGAGATAATTATTGTGACATAAAAACTATGTATATATTATATTTTATTATTTCAGTTAGGACTTTTAGTAATATTTTCTTACAGTTTAGTATGGAACTGTACATTTGCTGATTTAATGTGAATTTGGGTTCATTCATCTACCTAATAAAAGAGTAACATGCTAATTGACTGCACCTTTGTGACGCCCACCAGCCAATTAGGGTGAGTATACAAATTAACCCAACAAAGATGGTGGCTTAATTTGCATACACAGTGCTGAGCAGCTGGGGATGAGGCGGGACGCTTGCATCATAGCCATGGCGATGACACAGGCGTTCCACACCACCCCAGCTGCTTCGGGCCTCTGGACAGAAAGGCGGCTCTGAGCTGGAGGGGAGAGGCAGCTCTGGCCAGAGCGAAGGTGCTGCTGGCAGCCAGGGGAAGGGAGGCTCACTCTTGCAGGAATCTTCATGCATCGGGTTTCTAGTTTTTCAATAAATTGTCAGCAAACATAATTGGGCTTAATGAAAAGGCTGAGGGTTAATTGATTTCTTAATTCCTTAGGATTAAGAATTGTACTTTGTCTAAAAGTCCAGCCAATCATTTCTGGTCCTTTGAAGTTACTGGTTCAGTTTTAATGTTTATAAAGCCATATTCAAATATTTATAGGGATGTTTTTGCTGCCTGTCATTAGACACAAACTACCCCAATACTCACCTGCTTAAAACAACAGCAACCATTTGTTTTGCTCACAAATCAGCAACCTGGGCAGGGTTTGGCAGGGGAGCTTCTCTGCCCCATGTGGTGTCCCTGGATGGCTTAGCTCGGGCACTGACCTACCAGTTCCCTCCCAGCTGGCCTGGGGGTGCTGCCTGTTCCTCTGGTAGGTCTCTCTGTGGCCAGTGTGGGTATCCTCCTAATATGGTGGCTGGTTTGCGAGGATGCATATCCCAGGAAACGGTGTTCTAAGAGATAGGAAGTGGAAACTGCTAGTTTTTAAAGGCCTGGGCCTGGAAGCACGCATCGGCTCACCTTTGTCCTCTATGGGGTGAGCAGTCGCAGAGGGCAGACTTTAGGACCAGGGAGCATAGAGCTCTAGCTCTTGATAGGAGGGAGGAGTATAAACAGTTTTGGAGCCTTGCTTTCAAACTGCTGTCATGATAGGGGGACATTGCTATTCTTAATTGATAAGGTTAATTTGCTTCAAAGGGAGAATAGTGCTGAGACTTGGAGACAGTGATATTATTTCTATTCAGATATTATTTTCCAGTACAAATGTGTTTCTTCACCATTAAGACTTCTTGAAGTATTAAAAACAGTATTTGCAAGATGTATGTGAGGAAAACTGATGAAAGAATAAGAAAAGACTGATGCATGTATGTGGAGAGAAAGACGCGATATTCTTAAGAGGACAGTTCTTTTAACGGATCTATAGACTCGGGAGCAGCCATTGTCGGAAGCTCACCAAGTTCTCTGTAGATATTAAGAAACTTATTCTAGGTTTATATAGAACTTCAAATGATACCAAATATGGCATGTCATAGTGAAGAAGAACAACAGAGAGGAATGGCACTAACTTCAGTGTTCAGTGCAGAGCCACAGTGAGTCAGTGGGATGAGGGAAGGAACACAGGTCCGTGGGCAGAATTGGTAGCCCAGAAAGAGACTCTTAAATACAGTCAACTGATGTCTGGGGAAGGAGCACAGGCATTCCGGGGCGGGGAGAGACACTGAGTGGAACTGGGACTTAGCCTCATGCCGAAACGAGTCTACACACTGGCCTCGCTCCTCCACAGAAATGAACTAAAAGTGGATCCTAGGCCTAGATGTAAGGAACAACACGACCAGACTTCTGGAAGACAATGTAAGAGAACACACAAGGTGACTTTGATTTGCTGCTGAGTTTTTAGCTACAACACCAAATGCACAATCCATGAAAGAAAAAATTAGGTGAGCTGGACTTGGTTGGAATTGTACATTTCTCCTCGGTGAAAGGCACTTACAGAAAGCAAAAAGACCTGCAGAGAGAATGTTTCCCCAACATACATCTGATAAAGGTGTCGCTTCACACTGTGCAAAGAACTCTTAAAGTTCAACAACAAGAAAAAAGATCACTTAATTAAAAAATAGGCAGAAGGTGAACAAACATCTCACCAAAGACGATATGTGGATGGCAAATAAGCATATGAAAAGATGCCTCAACATATGTCATCTAGGAACTGGAAATTAAAACAACACTGATGTCACTACACACCCATTAAAATAGGTGAATCCCAAACAGTGACAGCACCAAACACTGGCGAGAGTGAAGTGAGCTGTCTTTTTTTAAATATATTTTTATTGACTTTTTTTTTTTTTTTTTTTTTTTTGAGGAAGGGTGGGTAGAGAGGTAGAAACATCAAAGAGAGAGAAACATCGATTGGCTGCCTCCTGCACATCTCATACCGGGTATAGAACCCACAATCTGGGAACCCAGCCGGTGACCTCTTGGTTCATGGGCCACAGGCCGGCCTGACCAGTAAGTCTTATTCATGCTGGTGGGAATGCAAAAGGCACAACTACTTTTGAAGACAGTTTGTCAGTTCCTTACAAAGCTACAGTCTTCTTTTTCTTCCTCTTTATTGAATGTATCAGGGTGACACTGGTTAACAAAATTATACAGGTTTGAGGCGCACAGTTCCACAGCACGTCATCTGTGCACTGCATTGTTCATCACCCCAGCTAAGTCTCCTCTTCCACCATTTATCCCCCATACTCTCCTCCCCCTCCCTCCACTCCCCCTCCCCCAGCAATCACCATACTGTTATCAATGGCCATGAGTTTTCTCCCTTTTTTCGTTTTTGCTCAATCCCTGCACCCCCCCTCCTCCCCCCCAACAGCTGTCAGCCTGCTCTCTATCTCTGAGTCTGTCTCTGTTTTGCTTGTTAGTTCATTTTGTTCATTAGAACATACAGTCCAGCAATTGTGTTCTTAGGGATTTGCCCAAATGAGTTACAAAAACCTGTGCCTGAGTGCCTTCAGCAGAAACAACCCAAATGTCCATCAGCAGATGACTGGGTAAACAAATGTGGGGTATATATATGTTTTTGAAAGTTTTAACTCCTTAGATTTTTTAAAGAAAAACAGATTATGAGTTTAGAAATTATTATGTAGCATTTCCATAGGGCATTATTAAACCAGAATTATACTCAATTCCATTTATTAGAATCAAACTCATCATTAGATGAAGCTTCAGAGCAACAAGTTCTCATCTTACAGATTTACAAAGAGTGAAACTGAGATGCAGAGAGGTTAAGTGATTTGCTCATAGACGCAACCAGTAAATAATAAAACCCGAGTTAAGAATAAGATCTCTGATATCCGTATCATTTTCTTACAGGAAACTTGACAGAAAAAGTAAACATCATAAATGGCTTGTCCACTGTAATAATGATAATTGATCATAACAGTCATAGCCCTGAGGGTTTATAAGAGACCTGGCCATGGGAACAGGCCAGCTAACAAAACAAATGAGTGGCGAATACAATTTCTGAGTTTCTAAAAAATGGGAACTAAATAGCGAAGTGAAATTACCATGTATTTACTAATGACTGCAGATTAGTCATCCCTACATGTACACTAAACTCTCTAGTGTTACGATACATTGCCCAGTACAATATGATCACTAACATTTTGGCACGGTCTGCTTTTGGCTATTGTGAATGATGCTGCAATGAAATTGGTGCACAAATACCTGTTTGAGCGCTGCTCTCGATTCTTTTGGGTACACACTCAGAAGTGGAGTTGCTGGATATTATGGTAATTCTGTTTAACTGTTTAAAGAACTGCCATACTGTTTTCCATGGCAACTGCATGAGTTTATGTCCCCACCAGTAACATACAAAGCTTTGCAGCTATCCCACCAACACTTTTTTTTTTATAACATCCTAATATGTGAAGGAGTATCTCACTGTGGTTTTGATTTGCATTTCCCTCGTGCTTAGTATTGTTGATCATGTCTTCCTGAATTTATTGGCTATTTGTAGGTTTTTGGATAAATGTCAGTTCAAGTATTCTTCCCACTTTTAATTGGGTGCTTTGCCTTTTTTTGTTGTTTGATTTTCTCTTTTGAAACCTAAGAATTATCCATACTTGCTGATTTGTAGAAGCTCCTGTACCTGTTTTGGACATTGAGCCTATACATTCTTATTTTGAAAATATTTTCTTCTTCTTATGTTTTATTCTTCATTTACAGTACCTCTGGTTTAGAAGTTTTTATTTAGTAGCTTCTGCCAATTTTTCCCTTTATACTTTCTGGGTTTTGTATCTTGCTTAATAATGTTTTTATATTCTAAATTATTAAAAATATTGCCTTTACCATTTCATTGTTGAGACTTTTTTACAGGCTAATCAGCAAGTAGATATTTGCTATATAATTCCCATTTAATTTGAATTTAACCTCAGGCTGTATTTTGAGGTCTGACAAACTCAGTGCTGTGTTCATAATGAACTCTGGATCCTTGTTGCTACCTTTAACTATCTACAATTGGAGGAAAATGTTTTCCCACAATCTGAGATTTGATTTTTTAAAAATAATTGCTGTTTCCATATTTAAGGATTAGTGACCTAAATGACCCCCCCCCCTTGTCATACATAAATTCATATATGTACGCACATATTGTATGTGCTTTTTTACTTAGGCAGTTTTTTACTGAAATAAATTATGTGAATATATTTATTTCAATAATAAAAATCCTTATATGTGCTCTCTTTGCAATCTAGCCTATCTTAAAAAAAGGTTTTAATCGTGACATTTAATTCTTTCTGCTAGTATTACTTTATTTAACATCTTTCATCTTTTATTTATTGCGTTACCTTGTAAATATAGACTGATAAAATATGATAATATTTTGTCTCTGTCTTTATTTATAATAGTTTTCTGTTTATAGAAAATGATTTAATAGCTTTGTTTTATGATTAGTTGGACATTAATTTAAAATTATGAAAAATACCTATAAAGTACCTATGCTTTTTTAAAAATATATTTTAGTTTATTTCAGAGAGGAAAGGAGAAGGAGAGAGAGAAAAACATCGATGATAAGAGAGAATCATTAATTGGCTGCCTTCCGGATGCCCCACACTGGGGATCAAGCCCCCAACCCAGGCATATGTCCTGCCCAGGAATTAGACTGTGACCTCCTGGTTCATAGGTCGACTCAACTAATGGGGAGGAAAAGGATGTTGGTGACCTCTTCTCTTTCTCTTCCTCTTTTGTAAGACAGTGCTGTTCAGGCAGCCTGCCTCTGTAACGTTAGTCTGCCTCCCTTGTCCCAGCGCATGGATCATTTTTAATTTAAAATCTCCTCTGCAGGTCATTGAGCACTTCCACATGGAGGTTGGCACAGGACCAGACTCGAGACGCGCAGCTCATAACAGTTGATGAAAAATTGGTAAGAATTTTTTATACGCCCTGCTAGGATTCTGCCTTCAGGGCTATTTCTGTACAGTAGATTTTAAGGGGGGGAGGGGTGTTTTGTGGAAACTGATATGAATTTGACTGTCTAGATTCTATGTAAATTGACTTTAAGAAATATCTGTCACAAAAAGATAAAGATAATTTATGTTAAGCATTATACACAAATATTAAGTCATACAAATAGTGAGAAATTAAAGTTACAAAAGGCTTCCATTTTTTTGGAGTTATAAGTAGCAATTAGAACATTTTTTATTTTTATAATGCATGCATTATTTTTTATTTTCTCAGTTATACTATTTTATTAAGTTGTAAGGTTCCAGTACTATTTAAAATTAAGTATGTTGAGTTTTCTGGAGTCAGTTTTTGTGTGTATGCATCTAATTTCACATTACACATGAGAGATTACAACTAGCAACAAATAAATAATATTTTTCACAACAGTAGAATTTTGGTAACCATGACATAAAATATTTAGATGTGTGGCATTTTAGATTCAGCTTGCTATTGATGCTTATATTATATAACATACATTTTGTAAATGTCGTAAGATTTCCAGTTAAAATGTATAGTCGTATTTTCATTTTTATTTGGCTTACCATTACCAAATATATGGGTGTGTTTCTTAACTACTCCCTTTCTAATCGTTGTATATTCTTTTATTGCTCAATTTTGAGCCTGTGAGCATAATTTAAATAATAGGTCACACTTTGGTTTCTATTTGCACCATTAAAAGTCTAAATAGGGAAATAAATAGATAAGGAAAAAGTGAGGCAATCCCTAAATATCTTATGTTTAAGGCTGGTTGAGTTGAACTTTAAAACCAAAGGATAACCAAACTAGTTTATTAAAATGCTGCTTTTGGCCAAAACCGGTTTGGCTCAGAGGATAGAGCTTTGGCCTGCGGACTGAAAGGTCCCAGGTTCAATTCTGGTCAAGGGCATGTACCTTGGCAGCTGATCGATGTTTCTCTCTCATCAATGTTTCTAACTCTCTATCCATCTCCATTCCTCTCCGTAAAGAATCAATAAAATATATCTTTAAAAATATATAAATAAATAAAATGCTGCTTTTGTCATCCTCTTCTGAAAAATCTTACGGTGCTTCTTACTGACCTAAGACGAGTGAACATTAAATCCTGACGTGGCCTGAGGCCTTCCTCTCCAGGTCTGTCTCCATCCCCGGTGCTCCGCTGCTCCCTGCCTGGGCCTGCTGCTCTGTGTGCTGCTCAGGCATTTCGTTCCAGCTCGCTCTGCCCAGCTGCCGGGACCAGCCCCCGCTTTCCACGCAGCACCGCGCACCGTCCTCACATGGCCCTCCCCTGGCGCTGCTTCCTCGGCCTGGGAGAGGAGGACTCGCCGTGCCACGTGTCCATTCATGGAGGAGGATGCTCCTTAATGTTTCTGCTGCCTCTCTTTTGAGCCCCAAGAGATCAGCTTCTTGTTCCAGAATTTCGGGCTTTACTCTCTGTGAGATTTTCACAGTTTACGACTAATGCTTCTAAGGTCTGTTCTCTCTGGTTTGAAGATCATAGGTCAGAACAGACACCACTCTGTTGCTCTAGACAACACACCAGGAGCGGTGGACTGCTTTGAGTGTTTTGTTTTTAATTGTCTAACAAATCAGTTGCATACTTTTAATGAATTTTGTTGCCTGTGTAGATTTTCTCCAGCTTTGTTATGTCTTTCTTGAAGTGTGTGCTAGTCAAAATGTAGGTTTGATATTCCAGCTAAAGTCAATTGAGGTCTCGTGTAATTTATTCGTAGTTATTGAGGTAATATTTAATATGGATAGCTGAAACCCATAGCCATTCACTTATGTTTATATTAAAATAAAGGGATTGAATAACCACATAGGTAGCATAATGCTGATAAGGGTTTTGGCTCTTCTTGTTCCTACCTGCTACCAGATGGAAGCTTCAGTTAGTAGCATAATGACAATTGACAGTGGCAAGTGGAATTGATTAGATATGCATTTTGGGGGGGGAAAAGAATTCTAAAAATATGTACATATCAATATTTATGATGAAAATGTTCCAAAGGGTGACGTAAAAGATGATGTGGAAACCGCATTTTAATGTCTATACTATAAGCCAATTTATTAACTTAGGATACCATTTTTCTTAACCACTCGGCATCCTATATAATAAAAGGCTAATATGCAAATTGACCCGAACAGCCGAACAACTGGTCGCTGTGATGCGCACTGACCACCACGGGGCACACGCTCAACGCAGGAGCTGCTGCCTGATGGTCAGTGCGCTCCCACCGGGGAGTGCCACTCAGCCGGAGGCTCTCACCTGGGCTCATGGCTGGCGAGCACAGCAGCAGCACTAAGGATAGCTGACTGCCGGCTTAGGCCCCGGGGGAGCGGGCCTACGCCAGCAGTCAGATATCCATCAAGGACTCCTGGACTGCAAGAGAGTGCAGGCCAGGCTGAGGGACTCCCACCACCACCCAAGTTCACAAATTTCATGCACCAGGCCTTTATTTAGTTATATGTGTACCTGAAATTGGATAGAAGCTAGCATCTTTTATGGTAAGGGAATTAGGCATTCTTGTGACTTCTATTGGATATCTTATGTGATGTAGTTTAAAAATTAATACAGGTGGCCAAAACCGGTTTGGCTCAGTGGATAGAGCGTCGGCCTGCGGACTGAAGGGTCCCGGGTTCGATTCCGGTCAGAGTCATGTGCCTTGGTTGCAGGCACATCTCCAGTGGGGGGTGTGCAGGAGGCAGCTGATCGATGACTCTCTCTCATCGATGTTTCTAACTCTATATCTCTCTCCCTTCCTCTCTGTAAAGAATCAATAAAATATAGTTTTAAAAAAATTAATACAGGTGATGCCAGTTAAGCATGTGGACTAGGTCTTAAGCCTGTAGACTAAACTTAATTGGGGGTTAGTTTTAGTTTTATTTTATTTTAAAACCAGAAGATAACTTTAGATGTTATCTAGTTACATTATTGAATCTATTTTTCATTTAAAATTTTTTCAACCTTTTATTCAAGAGAAACCTTATGTGGGTGGGACTCCAGTAAGTACTGAACTCAGTGAAAGCTGAATTTGCTGGAGGTGAGGGCTGGCGGCATGAGGGAGACGCAAGCTTTCCTCCGGACAGTGGTACGCAGTGTGGCCTGGGCAGGAGCCCGGGACCTTGTAGGAGGTCTGCAACGTCAGGCTATGTTCCTAATCAGACAGAGGCTTTTTAAAGCCAGTTTCACTCAGCATTCTTGAGGAAGCAGTAAGAATGATTAATACTTAAAAATGTCCACCCTGCATATTCATCTTTTTACTTTTTGAGTGGCTAAACAAAAAGTGCTATGCATAAAGCATGTCTGCTGCATGTCCCCAAGTATCCACGGGTCCGAGGACAGCTGCTGTGCAGGTGAGTGGCGGTTGCACGTGGAAGCTGGCTCCTTTCTGCATGGAGCACCTCTAACTGAAACAGCAACAGGTGACACAGGTGGCTTTTCAGTCTTCAGCACACGCAGACATTTTCTGGAAAATACACCTGCTACTGCAAGGAAGCATTACCCATGATAAACTTCAAGCTTCCAATTTTAGAACTTGATTGTGCTACTCATCTGAGTGAGCCTGACAACGCTCCAGTAGAGACTGTTGTGATGCTGCTGGTGGCGATACTCAGGACTGTGACTGAGGAGTTAGGTAATGAAGGCACTAATTTTGGGAAGATTGGCATACCTCTTCTGATCCAGTGCTTTCCAGATGAGCAGTGTATGATGTTATAAAACCATGCATTGTTCTCTCTTACAGTGCAGGACAATGCTTTTAATGTGAGTATGACAATATTAAGGCTATGAAAATACTGCTTCCTTTTCTAATTACATGTCTCCTTTAGGATGAATTTTCTTCATGTAGTTCAACCAAGAAAGCTTAGTACAACAGTTTGAACAAAAGAACAGATGTTAGAATTAACCTGCCAGTGTCAAGCTACTCATTAGAGATTTTCAAAAACACATATCAGTGGCCCTCTTCTCACTAAATTCTTTAGCTTTTGAAAATACGCATAACAACATTATCCTATATAATAAAAGGCTAATACGCAAATCGACCGAGCAGTGGAATGACCAATCGCTATGACATGCGCTGACCACCAGGGGCAGAAGCCCAACACAGGAGCTTCCCTTTGGTGGTCGGTGCGCTCCCACAGGGGGAGCACCACTCAGAAGCTGGGCTCATGGCTGGCAGCGCAGCAGTGATGGTGGGAGGCTCTCCTGCCTCCACCGCAGTGCTAAGGAGCAGCAAGCAGGTGGGTAGTAGGGGCAAAGGGTCTTAGACTGCAAGAGGGATGTCTGCCGATGGCTTAGGCCTGGTCCCTGTGGAGCAGACGTCAGCCGTCAGTGGGACATCCCCCGAGGGCTCCCAGACTGCGAGAGGGTGCAGGTTGGGCCGAGGGACTCCCCTTTCCCCCCAAGTGTTTGAATTCTGTGCACTGGGCCTCTATGTTTTATAATGCTCTATTAATATATAACTGGTTTATTATCATTTTAAACTATGGTAAGTATATATTTAAATTTTTCTCCATTTAAATTTCTTATATGGCAAATATCCGCTGATAAATAAACAAAACCTCTTTGGGTCCAGTAATTTTTATTTTTATTTCATAGATTTTTAAATTAAATTTATTGGGATAACACTGGTTAATGAGATTGTTAGTTTCCACGTGTGCGATTCTATGACTCATCATCTGTGCATTGCATAGTGTGCCCACCACCAGGAGCTTTTGGAGTGTAAAGGATCTCTGAGACCAAAATGTTGGAGAATCATCCTCCAAGTCTTCTGTTTGCTCCAAACATCCCCAGGGCTTTGATTCATGGCCCATGGATCCTGATTAACTCATCGTCTTGATTACCTTGCAGGTTAGCTGAGTCCCGTTACCCTGTTGTGGCCAGGATTTCTTGTGAGGCTACCGGTGTGTGCAGGGCATGCTGGGATTGTGGCCTCCATCCCTGCTCCTCTCCGCAGTCCTAGGAAGGCAGCTTACAGCTGTTCTCACCACTTCCTGAGGCGGGTTTCGTGGAGAGCTAACATCTGACCTTTGGCCTTTGTTCCGTAACCAAGTCATGTGTCAGTTCTTCCATCTCACATATGTGCTGTTTATTATTTTAACTGTCATTCTCAGATAGTTCAGAGGGCATGTTACCAAATGAAAAGTTTACTTTTTTTATTGTTACATTTAACAGGCAGAATTTAATATGTAGAACATAAGAAATTAAAGGAATTCTTACAGTATTTCATAGATGTCAGTATTATTACAAGTACAAAAAAAAAGATGTTTTATTCTGAGTATCAATTGTGTATTGATAACAGGTACCTTATATTTTTTAGGCATAAAATGTAAAGGGGAGAAGTCTGCCTAGCATTTTCCAGTGTAAATAATCTATTCTTTCATTTTACTTTTGCATTGCTTTTTTCCCCCAAATTTATTTGAGAGAGAGAGACAAGAAACAGAAACACCGAGAGAGAGGAAGAGAGAGAAACAGAAACATCAGTTTGTTGTTTCACTCACTATTGCATTCATTGGTTGACCCTTGACCTGGATCAAACCCGAGACCTTGGCATATCCAGACCATGCTCTGACCACGGCTACCTGGCCAGGCCTGGTCATTTACACCTGATGCCATGTTGGCGGGTAGAGGACAGATTGCAGTATTTCCCAGCCTCATAGGCTGCTGTTAGTGAGTCCTAGAGAGGTACTGGTACGTTTCTAGCCAGTCAGTTTTCAGAAGGTCTTCTCTATTGTGTATAAACTAGTGTCCTTCTCATTTACTGTCAGAATTAATAAAAATTTAAAAAGAGTAGAAGGCAGCATCTTAAAATAATCTTGTCAGTGGATGTAGAAGCACAGTGCTTAAGAAACCGTTTTATTTCCAAATCCGAGGTGCCTCCTGCACACACGAGGCGAGCGGACAGCTGCCGTCGCGGCCGGCGGTGTCCAGGGCTGCTGTGGGGAAGAATGCCTTGGCCTTTGTGCTCTATTAAGAGAGAAACTTCTTCCCTGTGGCCCACCCCCACCCCGCTTCCTTCCAGCGCCTTTGACGAGAGCGTGTTGTCTTTTTATATTCACGTGGATTTTACAAGAGAGAGAAGTGGACTGTTTGTTGTTCTGTAAAGATTTTGAGTAAGTACTCCCCATAAAACAACTACTGCATGAATGAGACCTACATGGGTATGTTTTGTCATCATTTTTATTTCCTATTTTTAAAATACTAATTTCTGTATGTCACAATCACCTTATATTAAGTATCTATTACTATAGATAAAATTTAAATACAAAAGATAGAAAAATCCCCTAAAAAATGTAAGAATTATTTCAATGTATTAGTAAAAGTAAGGTGAAATAAGCCTTAAGAGTTTGGATATTAGTATATTACTTTTGTGAAATAAGTTGGCTGCCATGTAGCCTTCATTATTTATTTATTTATTCATTCATTCAATAAGCATGTATTGAGCACCTATGTGTGCCAGGCATTATGCTTCAATGTTTATGTTGACACTTTCAAAGGTTTATTTTCAGTTAGGTGCCTGGTCATTTCATTATAAACTATTAAGCAGCAACTGTTTTAAATTAATAGTAATTTTACGTACATCATCAACATAAACACGTATCAAAAAGGAAACTTATGTAGCAGTTTGTAAATCTCAAATAGGTAGGGTGGGAAAGGCTGGCTATCATTTCTGTGATTTTTTTTGAGAAATTATAGTAAGCACTTTAATATAAATCCTGCCTATACTAATAGCTGTATTTTAAAGTTAAGTGTGCATGCAGAGTAGTCGGTGTTTTGAATGTTGTCAGTTTATTGTCTTACTGCTTGGCAGCTTCCTCCCGCAGCACAGCAGCCCGCAGTCAGAGCTGTTACTCGTTGATACTTGCAGTAATTGCTGTTCGGTCAAGCATGTGGATTCAGCGCACACGCAGCCAACTGGGTGATAACGCTGCTGTTTTAGAATGTCTGCAAGCAGCAACAAGTTACTTAGGATAATTTTTTGTCACTTTAGTAGGTTTTCAATTTTTTCATTGCTTGAACTTGCTGCAAGAAATTTGTAAAAATTAGTGATATTTTTGCAAGGCTTCCAAAGAAAACAATTATATTTGCTACATGATTTCTAGTTTCATGTGTTTTGTTTTTGGTTTTTTTTTTTGGTGTTTTTTCTTCCTAGTATACTAAAGTTTATAGATGAAAACTTTTTATAAGTCTGCAAACTGGAATTAAAAATTGATCATTAAGAGGTGACCCACACAAAGAGATAACCCTGAGTTAAAAGGCTTCCATTTGCTTTGCCGGCTGGCTTTTTTTAAGGGTCAGTTTTCTCTGGGAGAGATTACTTTCCCTTGGTGTATGGCGGCGCTGTCTCTGCCAGATTATTGGAGGCGTAGTGTCTGTGATTGGGGTTATACAGCCTCCTAGCATCTCAAGTGTCTGTTTTGTCTGGACTTTCCTCATGCAGCATTCTTGTGCAAAAATTTCAAGGCTTTAGTCTGGAGCCCTGGGTCAAAGGATATGTCTCTTTGAAGGGCAGACAGGAGTTTTTTATGTTTTATTCACTAAGTAGTATTTCATTTTACATCAAAGAATTGCAGCCTTTGAGAGCTTTTCAGGGTGGCAGTGGGGCATGTGGGCTTCCTTTTTCTCAGACCTGCACTAAATATGGAATGTCTCCTCATGTTTTCAGTCCACGGATGCTTATTATATCCTTGTATTTAGATGAGACTATTAAAAAGAAAGGCATTGATTATAACAGTTAGTTTGAGGTAGAGTTTCATTTTTAAGAACTTATAATGTACTGGTCTCTCTTGGTTTTTACACTACCTACAAGCTACTGAGGGGAAAAAATTGGTAGATAGCAATTAAGATTGTAGCAATACTGTTGTTTAAACTTTTAAGGAAGATGTAATGACTAATGATTTTGGAAGTGTAAATTTTATAGTGAAATTGCCTTTTTTATTGGCTTTTTTTCAAGTCTAAAAGGGGGAGATACTTATTTTGAAACATAACAAAATGCAAGTAATGAAAAATGTTAAGACTTAGTATAGCTAGAAGTAAATGGTTTTTATGTGCCTTTGAGATAAGTGAATAACTTACTATGAACCAGTAACAATAATTATACAACATATGATTGCTTATGTTTAGAAGATAAAATGGTATTTAATATTCCTATCACACAACATACATACCTGAGCATCTGAACCAATATTAAAATAGCTTATTTTAGGTTTATAGGTAAACATGCTCTTAAAATTACTAAAATTACTGAAAATGTATCTAAGCAGAATATCGATCTTTTAAGCTAGAAATATTTGTACTCATTAATGACATATCGTTAGTATTAAAACAACTTCAGATAACTTGCATTTGACATTGATTCAAACAAGTCAGATCATTAATTATATACAACTGTTTTAAAAAAAATGTATTTATAAGTACAGAACTTTGTTTTCCAAAATACAATCCCATTAAAATAAGTTATTTTCACATACTATCACACTGTAAAAAAGCTTGTACTTATTAAATAGTTATAGAGGGAATGAACGGTAATGTTAGGTTTTATATGCAGACAAGGACCATTGAGACTGAAAGTAGAGAAGGATCTTTCTATATTAAAATTGTTTAAGGAACAAAAGATCTTTCCTGGTAGGTTCGCCATCTCCATTATCTGCGATTCTTTAGCAATTAAAGGCCCTTTGTTTTCCTCTTTGTTCTCCGCAGACAACCTGATCAGTACTGGAGAATCACTAACTGGAGTGTTTTATCTTCCAAACGCTTTAAAGTTCTGGGTACCGATTAGCAACGTGCAGTGAAGTTGGGACTTAGCCACGACATCTCCCATGCCTAGAGGTCTGAGCTGTGCTGTGTCAGGCCATTGTGTCTGTTGTAAGGACAGTCACTGCGTCACTCCTTCCTGCCTACTACCTGCTGGGGCCGGCCATTGTGTGGGGCACTGACCCTCTGACAGTGTCCTTTCAGGGTTTAAAATGCTTGTCTGTTGTCATCAGGAGCTTTGGCTCTCCAAGCAGAATTGATAATATTTAATCGTTTGAATGTTACATTTTTTTGTCCTTTTAGTGATTATACAATTTGTATGTGAAGATACATTATTTTTCTTTAACATAAGCTGTATATTGTCTCCTTGGAAATTGGTTGTCTGATTTTATTTAACTGACTATAATTATAAATGAGTCATCAAAGCTTGTATCAGAGTATGTAGATGCCGGTGTTTTCTTTTACGCTGTATTTGAATGTAGGTGGGTGGGTTTTTAAGTTTTTTGCATTTTTTGTTTGGTTGGTTGGCTTTCCTCTGCAGGTTGGCTTTACGTTGTTGTTGCTTTGGGAGCAGAAAGAGAGTACTTTGCTTTTAATTGGCCAGCTTGTCAGATCATTTCAAAGCTCAAGAATTCATCCAAATCCCCACCTTGAACTTGTTAAAGCCTCTTGTCCATCATCTTATGGTAGCGTCGTCATGAAGGCAGGGGGAGAGGAAGTGAGGAAAACGGGTGCCATCTTCCCCTGACAAGTGCCTTTCTCCTATGGCACATGTCTGGGAGAGCGGGCGAGGAGGGTGGAGAGTGCCATCTCGGAATGGGAGACTAGAGGTGCCATCCTGCCTCTGCCTGCTCGCTCTCTGCGGCTCCGCCTGTGCTCTCACCCCCCTCACAGCCCACTCCACGCTGGCAGACACCCCACGTCCCGCAGCGGGGACGCGGGAAAGGGGTGCTGCTGTGCGCAGGCGCTCTGCCCCCCGCTGCCTGTCGGCTCCTGCAGAGGTCTGAGGCTTCTTGTTCAGTCTGCGTCATGGCCAATACTTCACTGCGTGCAGCTTGAGTATGTTACGTACTGTTATTGGAGGTGTTTATGTCACTGCCCCCAGTGAGAACGGTCCTGGCTGCCCCTGAGCAGCACGCAGACACAGGAAGACTGAGGTCTGATCAGGGTGCTGGTCGGCACGTACTACAGTGACTGCTGCGTCCGTATCATCATAATTAGCATAACAATTTAAAACGTTCGTAATCCGAGTGAGTGGTGTGAGATTTAACCTCTGGAAGGTAAAATAAGGCCCCGGTTAGTTAGCGCTGCAGTGCATTAATATTCCAGCGTGGCTGGGTGGCCCTGCTGGGGCGGCCCGATGCCAGGGGAGGGAAAGGCGGTGCCAGTGCAGTCTGCTGAGAGAGAGGGCCGCGGTGGCCAATGAGGACGGGCAGCCAGACCAGAGAGGCCAGGGAGGGGAGCAGGCCCTTTGGATGTTTGTGAAATTATTTTTACAGCTTTCTACAAGGATTACATTTTAACAACTACTTTTTGGAAAGGATCCAGTTTTTTTAATGTATTGTTGAAAGTATTAGATGCCCCTTTCTCTCTCATTGGCCCCCCCGCCCTGCACGTGCTCCCCTCCCCCGGGCAAGAGGGCCCCATTTTATTGAGATTTTTACATATAGAACCGTATGGCATTCAGTGACTTTTCTGTCTAAGTTCTGACTTTGAAATTGCTTTTTGATAAAGGCATATTGGGACCTGGAATCTTGAATTCATCTCCTCCCTCTAACCCCGCAGTCTCCATGGCCCCGCACACCTCAGTGCCACCACCCAAAGGGGAGTCAGTGCAGAGGCTGAGTGCTGTCCACACGGCGGTGCTGACAGGCACAGGCACCTCTCTGCTGCTGGCCTGTTCAGCTGGTGTCCCGGCTGGTGGCCATGGCAATGTCCTTGTCTCACCTGGACTCTTTGGGCTCTGCCTCCTTCTCCCTCTTCTCTCTGTCTTTGGCCTCCTTCCTCCTCTGCTGACAGGGCAGCTGACAGTCATCGGCTCCCTTCCTGGCCGTGGGTGGTGCCCCACTCCCTTAGTCCTCCCTCCGGCCTCCGGCTCCCTCGTTTCCTCTCCCCCGCTGCCTGGCTGTCTGCTTCTGGCTTCTGGCCAGTGTTTTGACGGTTACTGTTCTTTTCTTCTTGGTGTCCTCTCTGTCTCTTCTACTCCCTGGTTCTTCCTCCCCTTCTCTCTTTCTCCCATACTAATGTAGCATTTTCCTCTTCCTTCTTTCTGTCCTTCTTTCTCCCTCTCCTCCCAAAAGGATGAGAGAGACAGAGCTGGCCCTGCCCTCCCATTGCTTTTTTCACTTAGGTCTTATTCCCTCCGCTAACCCCAACCTCCCACCCCTTTCTGGGGGATAGACAGGACTTTTGGAGACATTTACTAACTGGAAGGAGAAATGGTATGATTTAAACATTATATTATAGTTATCTTTAATTGAATCTGAATTAATTGAAAAGAATACTGTTCTGATTCGCATTTGCTGTTCAGATGCTGAGTTCTAGGGGATCTTGGAGCAAAATATTGGCCCTGGTTGCAATGGCCTTACATTGGGCGTGTCCACTTGTGTTCATTTGCGCATGTATAGTTGGCATTCAGCCATCTCTCGTGTGTGACTTGCCTTTTCTAGCAGCATTTTTCTAAGTCATTTGGGATATTACTCTGCATCAATTCCAATAGTTGTGTGAATGTATTGCTGTATAACTGTCATTCCAATGAGAATTGCTTTAGTCACTTATAACTTGTTTTTAAAAAACATATTTTTATTGATTTCAGGGAGGAAGGGAGAGGGAGAGAGAGGTAGAAACATCAGTGATGAGAGAGAGTCATGGATCGGCTGCCTCCGCACACCCCACACTGGGGATCGAGCCCACAACCCGGGAATCGAGCCGTGTCCTCCTGGTTCATAGGTTGATTCTCAACCACTGAGCCTTTTCAGTACAGCACAGGCAAGTGGTGGCGCGTGGGTTCCTCCGGGTTTGTCTGAATCAGACATACTCCCTGCTCCTAGCCAGTGCTGCATTTCATACAGGATATGTAGTTCCCCTCCCTCCTCCGGGTGCCGGCTTAGAACCTCTTGAAATCAGGCTAGTCTCTACTCTCCGCAGCCTGGCCCGGTGACTTGGCATAGTCAAGATGAAATTTCAGTGATGAAATTTGACATTTTTAAGCGTAAAAATATCTATGATGTTAACACCTTCAGCAAATTTAACATATGAAGTATAGAAGCTTGCTGTCAGTACAACAAAATAGCATACATATCAAATCACATATATATCAACATATGTGTAACTCCATCTATTGAAAAAAATCTGCATTATTAACTGGCATACCTCGTATACTTAGTCAAATAAATTTATTTAACATATATTGTATTCAGTGCTTTGACATACACAAGAAATGGAATAGTCAGCCCTTAGAGAGGAAAACTATGTTGTTCTCTCCTTTAAACTTGAAGCAACTTACTGACTCTGATTGCATAACCCTTTGTTGTATTTTAATGACTAACTCATATTTTTCAAGGAAGATTTTCTGCACCTGACACCCACTTTTTGCTTACTCTTTCCTTTTAAAAAGTTCAGTAGTGATTTTTAAGAGACTAGTGGTCATGTCTGTACGTTGAGCATTGTGCCCAGCCTCTGATACATATAGGTACTGAAACAGCTGTTGAATTAAAGAGACATGGTCTTTTTATTGTGCAAGATAAGCACTTTGCATACATTACTGGGTCCTTGTTTTACTTTATTTAATTGGCTTTATAGATGCTGAATTTGGAGATGTCTTCATTTGCCCATGTTGTGAGGGGGGTCTGGCCCGTTTTGGCTTGGCCCTTTGGCTTAGCCCTTGCTGCCCTGTCATATCTGCACAGGGTCCTCTGGGTGTGACCGTGGTGTGGGATGGAGACACAGCTCTCCGTTTCCTGATTTCCTGCTCACCCTGTGCTAGCCATTTGTATGATCTTTCTCTGTCTTAAAACCTCACTCTGGGCTCCCAGTGGCTTACAGCGTGCGGGACAGAGAGGGTCACATTGCAACTCTTGTCTCCTCCCCGGTGGGACTCACAGCCGTGTGCTGCTTGGGCAGACAGAGTTGGGCCTCCTGGCACCTGTTTCACAGTCTGATTGTATCTGAACCCTGTGGCCACGCATTCTCTACAGTGACTGAAGTTCTTACGTGATGAGTGAGTACACACGGCATGCTGTCACCTTTATGTATTTTTCAAACTGTAAATTTTATTTTATAAAATGCCCTTTATTGTTCTTGAGCCCCTTTAAAGAGTTTCTCAGGTTAGGTATCTGTGGGTACTTACAGACCTTCGTACAGATCTAAGATGGTTTTCCTTTTAACTTCTTTCATGGTTGAAGTAGAATATAAACACAATCACAAAATTTACATCAGTTCAGCTCTAAAATAAATTTAAACACATAATTGGTAGCCAGTAGCTTCCAACAGAGCAAGTTTCTGGAAGCAATATTTGTAGTGTCCCAGTATGTGCTCTATTAAAACTTTTTTAGCGTTGATCTATAATGACAAGCAATTTAGTCGCACTTATTACCCAAAAAGCCTGGTAAAAATTTTGGTTCTTTTGAGTATACTGAGAGACCTATCAAAAATTTACCCATTGACAAAAACCTTTTTCATTTATTTCTCTTTATGACAAGTGTAAACTATTAAGGTTAAGTGGGAGGGGCAGCCGGAAGTAATTACGAAGGCCAGTGGCATTTTTGTGGTTTAATAAAGGCAGAAGCTAATTATTCCGTTCTTATTTAAGGGAAATGGTGCCAAAGGAGGCTCCTGCCGCGCAGCTGCAATCCCTCAGTTACCCTAATTTACCAGAGACACGACTGTCACAGACAAACCTCACACTCGATACACAGCCACAAAAGTAAGGAGGCTTTTGTGTGGCGTGCATGCAGAAGACTCCTTTGTACACGCCAACCGCCAGATGACGGACAATGATGAAAATTTGATTCTTTGAAGTCATAATAGTCATTGAAATGTGTGAAATTCTGGTATTGAAAAGAGAGAGGCCCACCAGACTCTGAATCCTGGGTGGTTGCAAGAGGCTTGCTGGGAGGTTTGTCTGCATTTTGACACCAACTTCCCATTGCTTGTTCCCTGCTTCCTTTGTTTAAAAAAAAAAAAAAAAGTGGAATTCACACAAGATAAATGGGAGCAGTTGATAACCGAATCATATAGTTTTTATGTGGAAAACTAATATTTTATAATGAAAGTTGGTATTTGAAAGAATAAAGTTCATTCACATGTGCTGGCATATACTTTCTCAGTGGACTTGAGCATTTCTCTCTCACGGAAGCAGACGGTGGCACGGAAGGGCAGGCTGTGCTCACAGCTAGGAATTGTGGAAGCGGCGCTGGGAGAGGGGACTTTGGAAGTGGGAGCTGCATCTTTGCAGTAGCAAATTCTGTTGGGATGCTCTTTCACCTCTAATCATGATTCGTCGCTATGTTAAAAATGGCACATTTACATGAGATTGTGTTTCTGAAACTTTAGTCTATTTAGATAGTAGCATTCTTTAATAATAGGAATATAGGTTTCATATTTGACCCAACCACTTGAAATTGTTACGTTTTAAAATTCAGTAAGTGTGTATATATTAACTATAAAGTAACTTGATTTATTAGGATTTACAGATAATTGTTAGCTGGTGAGTTTTGAGTTTCTTAAAAAGCCAACTTGAAGGCTTCTTATCCCTTATCTGATGGAAGGTTTTGTCATCCTAGAAAATGTGTGGGTTATTATTTATGGTTTTCTGTTTTACCAATAAAATGAGAAATCTGTGAAAGGCAGTATTGACATCTTCAGAGCATTTCTCTCTTCTAAGGCTTAAAAAATGACAGATATCTGGTGCAACACAGAAGTAGAACTCTAGACAAGAGAAAAGAAGATTAATCAGCAGAGTTTAAAGCACTTGCAGATTGTGCTTTAATTTAATTAATTGTGTGTGTTTGTTTATTGCAAAGGTCGAGTCATGGGTGGGCCATGGGGAACTTGAGGTAAAGCACAGCGTTGTCGTTGTCGACACAAGTAGCGAGCCCAGCGCAGGGCCTCCGGGCCTTTCAAGAGCCGCATTGTCTTAACAGGGCCTCGGAGTGGGAGCTTTCCCATTGACATGTCGCTCCAGGGACAGGTTGTCTGTCGCTGCTGCGCTGTGCGGGTGAAGTGATAACAATGGAGTGTCGCAGTGCATTTCACGAGTGTGAGAAATCAGTTTGTCTAGACGGGGATGTGCCTGCGGGACCGGGGGTCAGGGCGCCGGGGCCTCTGTGTCAGCTATGCACGGCCTACTGCAGCTTGTGTGTCCGCACTGCGCTTCGGCGTTCAGAAACCCAGCTGTCTCTGCTGTAAATTGGGGGAAGATATCAGTAATTAATTGCCATAATTTTTGGAAGCTGGTAGTTAGGAGTTCAAAATATAAAGAGCTTAAATATATTTTATTGAGTTTTCACAGAGAGGAAGAGAGATAGAGAGCCAGAAACATCAATGAGAGAGAATCATCCATCAGCTGCCTCTTGCACACCCCCTACTGGGGATGTGCCCACAACCAAGGTACATGCCCTTGACCGGAATCGAACTTGGGACCTTTCAGTCCGCAGGCCAACACTCTATCCATTGAGCCAAACCAGTTTCGGCGGTAGTTTCTTTTTTTTAAAGGGGTTTTTTTCCATCCTAAAAAATTTGCACTTTAGTAGGTAGTACAAATCAAGAAATAACCGTTTCCATTTTTAAAAGCTTTGTTGGTTTTTAAATCACTATGTAAGTCCCATATAAACTTGCTGAAGCTTATGAAGGAAAAGCCTGTATCTGTCACCTAACCTCCCGAGGTTTCCAGTGCGCGGGGACAGTGAGTCTGAGTTTCCTGACCTGGGGTCTTCATCGAGAACAGCCGGAGTGTCGTTCCAGTCCTTAGGAATTGAGGTCACACTGCGGAGGCTGCTGTGCGTTTGGAAAGAAGCCTCAACCCACAGCTTTGTAACATTGTTTCCCTGCACCCAGCTTACCTTACACTGTGACTTTGGAAACAGCACATTTTAATATAAAGATACAAAATGTTGAATAATAAGTGAATATGACAGATTACAAAACTATACTGCATTCAAAAGCAGAAATAAATATTAAGGACTTGCCAGGAGCTGAGTCCTTTTCAAGCTTTTGAGTTGAGGAATATGTTTTAGGAAGCCACTAAATGTAGTTGTACTGGAAATTCCTTCTCTTTGAAGTGAACTTGACAGTTAAAATGATCAGTCAGCTAAACCCTGATTGGTGTGGCTCACACAGCTGGTTGAGCGTCAACCCATGCCCCAGAGGTTGCTGGTTTGATGCCAGGTTAGGGCACATGCCTGGGGTTCAGGATCCCTGGTGACAGGTATGTACAAGGCAGGGTTTGCTGTGTCTCTCTCACATTGATGTTTCTCCCTCTCCCTTCCTCTCTAAAAACCAATAAAAATGTATTTTAAAAACACAATTAAAACATATTCATATCTTTAAAAGTATGTGCCAATTGCACTCACATTATTTTAATTTTATCCTGTATAAAAATACTTTTCTTAAATGTAGGCAAGTATTATAAGTACATATTTGTATAAATATTTTTGTGGATCATTTTTATAGTTCCTCCAAGCACAAATTTTGACAACGTAACCATACTTAATTATTGGTGCAGGTAGAAAGGTACCGTGTTAAGCAGAGGATTGGTTGCCAGCTAAAATAACTTAAAGAATTGTGTTTTTAATCTGTGGGTTGAAAGACTAGTTGAATCAGAGATACACTTGTGTTTTCCCAATACATATGGCAGCACTGAGGACTTATACTCATCGTTGGTCCACGGCATTGATAGAGCAGTTCCACGAAAGCTCTCGCTCAGCAGCGTGTGCTCGTGTGTTCTGTAGGACATCACCACCTTAACCGGCGTCCCCGAGGAGCACATCAAGACCCGGAAAGTCCGGATCTTCGTCGCCGCGCGCAACAACATGCAGTCCGGGGTGAACAACACCAAGAAGTGGAGGCTGGAGTTCGACACCAGGGAGCGCTGGGAGAACCCTCTGATGGGCTGGGCGTCCACGTGAGTGCTAGGTTTCCCATTCCAGGCGGATTTCCTCTTAAACACCCTGATGTTCACACCCCTCGTGCACAGCGCTTCGTGCAGCGCTGTGTAGGTGTCACTGTGTTCTGCCATGTAGACATATCTATATAGAGAGAAGACTAAGTGACCATTATGGCTGTCGGCTGGTTGCTATGATGCCCACTGACTACCAGGAGGTAGACGCTCAAGGCAGGAGCTGCCCCTGGTGATCAGTGCACTCCCAGGGGGAGCACTGCTCAGCCGGAAGCCGGGCTCATGGTTCGCAAGCGCAGCTGCTGCAACGGGAGCCTCTCCTGACTTAACTCCATGGCAGCAGGCAGTGGCGGCAGGAGGACCAGAGTGGTGTGGCGGCTGGCCCGGCTTGGACTCCTTCCTGGTGGCCTGCAGGGATCAGGCCTAAACGGGCAGTCAGGCATCCCCCGAGGGGCCCTGGATTACAAGAGGCACAGGCCGGGCTGAGGAACCCCTCCCTGCCCCCAGCCCGGTGCAGGAATCCATGCACTGGGCCTCTAGTTTATCTACAATGCTAGAGGCCCGGTGCATGAAATTTGTGCACAGTGGCAGAGGGTCCCCTCAGCCCATCCTGCACCCTCTCCGATCCGGGACCCCTCTCACAATCCTGGACTGCTGGCTCCTAATCACTCACCTGCCTGCCTGCCTGGTAGCCCCTAACTGCCCTCCCCCCACCCGGCCTGATCGCCTCTCACTACCTCTGCGTGCCGACCTGATCACGCCTAACTGCCCCTATCACCTCCCCCTTCCCCCCCTCCTCCCCCCGCCACCAGCCTGGTCACCCTAACTGCCCCCTGCTGCTGGCCTGGTCACTCCAGCTGCCCCCTCTGCTGGCCTGGTGATTCCACGCAGCCTGCTGTTCGGTCGTTGGGTTATTCCTCACTAACCCCCTGCCAGCCTGGGTGTAGGCAGCCATCTTGTGAGGGTGTGGTGGCCAATTGCATATTACCTCTAGCATATAGGATACCTGTTTAATATTCATATATTAAAATAAACCATAGACGGTTGTTTTCAGAGTACTCTTTATTGGATAGAAATGGCTGTTGATGCCAAAACAGGTTTGGCTCAGTGGATAGAGCCTCAGTCTGCGGACTAAAAGGTCCCAGGTACGATTCAGGTCAAGAGCATGTACCTTAGTTGCGGGCACATCCCTGGTAGGGAGATGTGCAGGAGGCAGCTGGTCGGTGTTTCTCTCACATCCATGTTTCTAGCTCTCTATTCCTCTCCCTTCCTCTCTGTAAAAAAATCAATATATTTTTTTAAATGGCTGATGTTGTGAGCACTGTTAGCACACTTCCCAAGCCATTTACATTAGTTTAAGATGCCCTGGGTATATAGTGTTAATAATTAGTAACACTTCACTTTTAAATTAAAACTTCTTCATAAAATATATTTCTCTTTGTAAGGGGGGAAGACTAGATAAGATTGGGTACTGGCTATTTTGAAGGAAACTTCTAAGTTTCTGAGATTGGTGACTAATAAATGTGCGGTGCGCTGGGAAAAAGTGGCCATAAGTTCTGTGGCCCCAGTGAAATCAGTGGCCTAAATCTCTACTGTGGAACGTGGCCCAAATGTTCGCCAGCGGCACCGCCTCGCGTTGAATAAAAGCTGCTGCTACTAGGAAGAGCCAGATAAGCGAGAGCCTGCGCCCCCGGCCTCCTGGCTCCTAGAATGCAGAGTGTCCGGCGCTGCCGGGGAGAGTGATCAGCGTCAGCCGTCTCGCTTACAGGGTGTGACATTCAGCTTTTCTTCCTGCGGTGTGACTGGGGAATGCTTGTTAAAAAGAAATTTAATAGAATTACATTTTGCTTGGCAAAATGAAGTATAGGCACAATATTAGGTATTTTGTATCTTTAGATTTTATATTTCATGGAGTAATATATGGAGTGTTGTTGTAAATCACATGTTTGTAGAGACTAAAGAAATTTATAAAGGACAACTGTGTCCATACCCAATGGTTGAAATGCTATGATTATCTTTTGTTAAGTCGCATGAGATTTTAATGTGTTCATCTCTATGCAAAATTCATCCATTGCACTGTTTACTGATAACATTGGTTAGCTTTTGGCGGGGCTATTCTGCATAATGCTAAGATGAAGATTCTTGTGTGTCTTCTGGTGAGCCTTTGACTCACTGATAATCCAGTTTGGGGTCTCCATGTCATTTTGGAAAATGAGAAAAGGGGTGACAGAATCTTAGATTTCAAAAGTCAAAATGAGTGATTTACAGGTGATTGAGGAAGAGTGAAACGAACACGGCAGGCAGATCCTGCCAGGTAACCCAGAAGCTGGGACGCGTGGGATCAGCTCTCAGGCCTGCGTGCCTTCCCGCCCGCCTCCTCGGTGGCGTAGTCGGATGCAGACACCCAAGCCTTCCTCCGGAGCAGGCCTCTCCGCCGGCCTCTCGTGCAGGAAGGGAGGGGCAGAGCTCCGTCTGCGCCTGTTTTATAGGAGCAGCTAACGTCAGCACCCCGAAAGGCTCGGATTCTGGGGTGGCAGAACGTTTTGGTCCCCTTCAGAATATACAGTCTCCTTTAGACTGTACTTATTTGATATTACAGCAATTGTTTATATTCTAAACATTTTACTTTAAGTATTAATTGTTTTTAGCCAAAATCTAATGTTAAATCCTGGAAAAAAAATTGTTTCTTTCAGGGCTGATCCTTTGTCCAACATGGTTCTAACCTTCAGCACCAAAGAAGATGCCATGGCCTTCGCAGAGAAAAATGGTATGTTTGGTCTGCTTTTGTTTGACTTCAACAACAAAAGGAAGGTATAATAGGAGTTTATGTTCTTAACATTGATCAGAACCAGGCAGGGATATAGAATTTGAATAGAAATAAAATTTTCAATGTTATCTAATCCACTGGTTTTAAGAATGTTACAAGAGGACACCCCCCCTTCCAAAAAAAAAAAAAAAAAATCTAACGCGGAATGCCCACAAAACATGGGCAAGCCAAACGGCTCTGTCTGCAGTAGAGGCAGGGAACAGGCTGCCATCCAACGCCTGCCCTGCGTGCGAGTCCCTCTGCAAAACCCTGACGTCTGACGTTACGTTCTAACTGAGCTTTTCCGGTTCGACACCTCTTTGTTATTTCCTTTCTTAATTTGAGCCAGAATCCGTGTCTCCTCTTCCACCTAATAGCTCTTCAGTTATTTCAAAGCTGTTATCATTGTCATATTTCCTCTTGATCACTCACATAGATGGGTTAGTGAATGCCGGCGGATGAGACCAGGGCCATGCTGCAGAACTGCTCTCTCTCACTGATACAAATTCTTCCTTTGTTGGAGCTCAGAGAGGCAGAAAAGTTGAACAACCAGATGTTCTGGGGAGTTTTCTCACCTAACAGAGAATGAATCTCTAAAACCATAATCTATTGAAAGGAATCATCAAACTGATGATCAGACTGTAAATCAATTCCCAAGAGTAGCAGAGAGCACAGTTGAAGTTAGGAAAACAGTCAGCTGAGGAGCTGGAGAGGCCGGGCCTGAGCCTACAGGAGGCCTGCACCGTGAGGGCTGCCTGGCTCTGCCCGAGACCATGAGGCCTCTCACCCGCCCACCCTGGTGAAAGGAATGTTTCCGAGATAAAGCCCGGCTCTAGCACAGACAGAAATGAGCATGTGCTGAAGAATTTATTTCACTCATGAACTAGGGGGCCAGACAGATGCTCTCGGCAGTTCAAAGGAGCAGTCCGCACTCGGATTTCTGTAGCCTTAAAGAATGAAAACTCAGCTGCTTTCTCAGACAGCACAGAATCCGCACGTCTATCAGACAGTTAATTCCCGTTACTCAGTGTCTGTATTCTGTACGTCACCATCAACACTCCATTAGCGAACGCCGGAACGGAACGCTGCTCCCGCAAAAATCAGGCTTCCATGCCCCGGAGCCTCGGGTCACAATATTCTGTCAAACAATCGATGCATTGTTTGCATGTGTGTCTGTTTAAGAGAGTCTCGTTGATTCATAGACATTGAGCTCGTGGCCAGCAGCCTGTCACTCAGGCCCGGGAAGCCTCTCGGCCCTCCGGCCGTTTGACAGCCACGGCCTGGCTGGCAGCGCGGAGTGAGGCGCTGTGGCTGGACACTGTCTGCAGCGTGAGGGTGGGACCGGCAGAGCACGGCCTTGCTTGGCCTCAGCGGGGCACGTGTGTGGGTGACATACTTATCACTGCGGTCTGCATGCCTGGGGACCATGGAGCATGGTCAGCGTTGGGCTTGCACAGAAGTTCTGGTGAGAAGGTGAAGTCACAAATACCCGCTCTGCAGATAAGGAGGATTCCTCATACCTACAGCCGAGAGAGCCGCACAGCAACCCCAAGAAGTGAAGAGGGCCGAGGCCACTAGTGTGCCATGGACAGTGCATGGTGTTCTGAGGAGGCACCGTCTTTCCCCAGGACCTTCTTCCCGGGCACAGTCTGCGGCAGCTCATGTACGTCATTTCACATCGTTTTCCTGGGAAAAAATGGTATTGCCAGTAAATACAGAACACACATTTCTCCTCCATCGTATTTTCTAAAGAGAAGATCTACAATATGTTCAAATTATTCTGGACCTCACCCTCTGCCACCCCAAAGAAATTTTAAAGTGAAATTCCTGAAAAAAGTGGTGTTCTCTGCTTTCCCTCTTAAATGACGGCTTAAGTTGATGCTGTTTCACCCGAGCATATGTGGGCACCCAGCCTGGCGGGGAGACTTGGACCCTCCCTGGTGCCCACATAGCTCGCTTGGTTCCCAGAGTCTCTGCTCTCCTGCCCCCGCCTGTTAGCAGCGGTTCCGGGTCTGCCAGCTGTGCCAGACGAGGCAGTGCTTCCTGCTTTGTACCCAAATGGGCGGCAGGAAAAACCATTGAACTGCTCGCTTCTGAACTGATGTCAGGTTTGGGATTCTGATATTGGAGGAGAAAGGCCTTCCGCAGGCCTGGGCCAGGGTTGCTAGAGGTGACATGGTTCACACGTAGTAGGAGCACTGATGGATGTTGCTGTCTGTTTTTTGTTCCTGAACCAAGTACAGCATGGGCTCTGTAAATGAAGATGATTGGAATTAGTTTCCCTCTTCTGTCTCCTGTCTCAGACCTGGGACTCACAAGCTCACTGTGGTCTGGTTTACGCAGAGGTGGCTGTTGGCATTTGGGAAGAATACACCGTACGCAGCTGTCGTAGGGAGTAGAATATGCCCGCCTCGGCTGGGGGCCGGCACAGTGCTTGGCATGTCCGGGAGCAGTCTGGGCTCAGGCCGCCTTGCGCTCCCGAGGGCCTGTGCCAGGAGCGCTCTGATGGGAGGGCTTACACTCGGGCATCCGGAGCGCTGCCAGGGCTGAGGGTGCGCCTGTGTCTGCTGCTGTCCCGGGTGCGGTGGCAGCGGCGCCCGTAGCTCCGCCCGCGGTGCGGCCGGGATGTGGCATGACCCGCTGCCAGCTGGGCCGAGGCCGGTGTGCGGGCCAGGAGCAGCACCCAGGCGGGAGCCGCGCTGAGGTCTGGAGGAGCCGCTTCCGAGCCTAGATGCTCCCTCTCCCACAGCCCCCTCAGAAAGCCAATCCAGTTATTTCTGTTAAACACCGTGTTTTAGGGGAGAAGAGAAATTCTCACAGAAATGTAAACATTTCACAAAGAAAATTCCATTCTTAGATTTCTGCCTGTAATTCAGGCACGTTGTATTATGTTTTTTCTTCTTTTAAAAAAAATTTTTTTATTGATTTAAGGAAAAGGAAGAGAGAGGGAGAGACATCAATGATGAGAGAATCATTGACTGGTTGCCTCTTGCACGCCACCTACTGGGGATCAAGCCTGCAACTGGGTATGTGCCTTTGATTGGATTCAAACCCAAGGCCTTTCAATCCGCTGGCCGGTGCTCTATCCGCTGAGTCAAGCCAGCCAGGATGTTCTGTCTTTTTAAGAGCAAATTTCAAATGGGAAGCAGGAGAGGTCAGTAGAGTCTGTGTAGCATCCCTTTTCGTACAAGCATGCCATCCTGTGCGGTGGCTCTTACGGTTGTTTGTCTTGTTGGCTGAGCCCGCTGCTCGCTCAGAAGCCGGGATGTCCCCCAGTGGTGAGGGTGCAGCCTGGGAAGGGCTGTGCTGTGCAGTGTGCGGGACCAGCACACTTGTCCAGCCAGGCACGGGCGATACTCCCTCCGCCAGGTCCTGTCAGAGCTCGGGAGCAACGGGAGACGGTGACTTGAGTTTGTCCCAATGGGAGTTGTCCTTGGTCACCCTCATGCCCTGGGCAGCGTTGGGAACACAGTGTTTTCCCAGGAAAACGGAGGGGACGCCCTCCCGCCCATCCTCCACGGTGGCTGTGGAGTGGCCTGCGGAGAGGGCAGGTCTCCATGTGTCTCCGCTTATCCGGGCACTCACCCCCACACCCAGGCCTGGAGTGGCATTTGTGTGTGCTGTTGTCACCAGCAGCAGCAGCTGTAGGCTGGCCACGGCTCCCGTCGCCCTAGGGGAACACCGCGCCAGTGGCTCTGTGAACCAGCCGCTTCTCCCAGCAGGGACCCCGGCCTCTGGCTCAGGAGCAGAGCAGGCGCAGAGCAGGGTCCGCCTTCTCCCTGGGGCTGGGCAGGCTGGTAGCCGTCTACCCCATACAGGGACTGTCAAAGGGACTGTTGGGTGAGTTTTGCATATAATACCTGCCCCCAAATATGTCCGCACCCTCCCATCCTCCAGTTCCTTTGGCAGCGCCTTAAGGGGCAGGAATATGTGTGTTGGGAGGCAGACTGGGCCAGAGGGCACAGGTCCTCTCACACAGCATTGGAAGAAAAGAATCTCGAGCAGGGAGAAATTGAGTTCTGGGTTACACCTTTAATTTAGACATGGTAAGTCATCCTCAGACAATATTTTGAATCCTGTTGTCACAGGAACAAATTGCTAAGCAGGTATTTATATTTCAGATGTGTTGACATGTACTCCTAATGATAAATGACCTTGAATTTATGAGCATTAGCTTCTGCTCACTGTGTTCTTCAGGCATGCTGCTTAATTCTGTTCCGGTGAGTCTGTTTTTTGTTTTCTAGGATGGAGCTATGACGTTGAAGAGAGGAAGGTTCCGAAACCCAAGTCCAAGTCTTATGGCGCAAACTTTTCTTGGAACAAAAGAACAAGAGTGTCCACAAAGTAGATCGGCCTGGCTGTCCCTGCGTGGCCGAGAACCAAGGCAGCCGTACAGTTTCATAGTCCATGCACGGTGCACCTCTCACTCTGCTAATAAAGTTTCCCTGTAAGCCACAGATGCAGTTTGTGGTGTTCATTTTTAATCTCAAGTGGAACATGTTATAATTTTTTAATATAAGAGGTTGAGATGATTATCAGTACTTAAAGTCTGCTAAAAAGGAGTGCTTGAAATTAGCTGCAACATTGAGGTTTTGCACTTGCTTTTTATAGCCATTATCAAGTTAATGGTATTTATGAACTACCAGCCATTATTGTTAAAGTGCTGTCTTAGAAAACCTTTATTTTATCGTGGGTAGAGAAATTCATGAATACATTACAATCTCATAAACCTAAATCCAAATGTTACTATTGGAGTTCTCTTTAACTAGAACTTTATGTTCTCTAAGCTGCTTTGAACCTGAATCAATCTACAAGAGACACATAAAGAAAAAGAAAGGAATCCAAACATGAAACTAAGTCATCAATATGAGAGAGAATAAGAACAGAGAAAAACTATAAAAACAATTAGAAAATAGTTTATAAAATGGAAATAACTATATATCAATAATTACTTTAAATGGACTAAATGCTTCAATAGAAAGACAGGATGGTTAAATGAATAAAAGACCCATACACATGCTGCCTACAAGAAAGTCGCTTGAGATTGAAAGGCACACAGACTGAAAGTGAAGGTATGGAGAAGATATTCATGCAACTGTAAACTAAAACAAAGCTGTGGTAGCAATAGTTCTATCAGACAAAATAGACTTTAAGGCAGTGACTATCACAAGAGACCAAGAATGGCATTTCATAGGGGTCAATCGAACATGAAGATACAACTCTTGTAACATCTATGCACCCAGCATAGGAGCACCTAAACTTATAAAGCAAATATTGATGGACATGAAGAGATCAACAGTAGTATAGTCATAGTGAGGGACTTCAACTCCTCATTGACATCAATGAATACGTCACCCAGGCAGAAAATCAACAAAGGAACAGTAGCCTAAAGTGACATATTAAACCAAATAGACTTATTTTTCTCAAATGCACATGGAACTCAAAGATAAGAGACAACGGACATCACGGAAACAAAAAGGATTATCAGGAAATACTATGAAAAAATAAATGCAAACAAGTTGGACAACCTGGAAGAAATGGATCAATTCCTAGAAACATACAATCATCCAAGGCTGACTCCAGAAGAAACAGTATGAACAGACCAATAATTACTAATGAAATTGAAACAGGATTCAGACAATTCCAACAAATAAAAGTCCTGAACCAGATAGATGGCTTCCCAGGTGAATTTTGCCAACATTCAAAGAATAATTCCTACTAACCTTCTTTAAAAATGTCAGAACGGTGAAGAGAAGAGAAGGCTCCAACACTCATTATATGAGGCCAGCATTACCCTCATACCTAAACCAGACAAAGACACTACAAGAAAGAAAATTATGGGACAGTATCCTTGATGAACATGGATACACAAATCTTCAGCAACATATTAGCAAACCAGATCCAGCAATACATTAAAAAGATCATACACCATGATCAAGTGGGATTTTTTTTCCTGGTATGGAGGGTTGGTATACTATCTGCAAGTCAATTAATGTGCTACACATAAGTAATGAAGAATAAAAATATCAATGGATACAGAAAATGCATTTGACAAAGTCCATCGATTTGTTATTAACTCTCATCAAAGTAGAAATACGGGGAACATACCTCAACATAATAAAGATAGTATATGTCAGACCCACAGCTAACATACTCAACAGTTAAAAGCCGAAAGTATTTTTTTTTATAGTCAGGAACAAAACTAGATGTTCTCTTTCATCACGCTTAGTCAACATACTCTGGAAGTCTTAGGAATAGCAGTCAGAGAAGAAAAACAGTGTTTGAACTGAAATGGAAGTAAAACTGTAATTACTTGCCAATGACATGATACAACATAGAACCCTAAAGGAAAACTATTAGAACTGATAAAAGAATTTAGTAAAGTAGAAGGATGAAAAATTAATACTCAGAAATTGGTTGCATTTTATACTTTAGTAACAAACTATCCAAAAGAGGAATTAAGACAATCCCATTTACATTTGCATCAAAAAGAATAAAATACCTAAGAATAAATTTAACCACTGGGTTAAAAGACATGTACTCAGAAAACTGTAAGATATTGAAGAAGATACAAATAAATGGAAAGATATACCATGCTCATGGATAAGAATTAACATCTTTAAGTGTCCATACTAAAAGCAATCTAAAGATTCAGTGCAATCCCTTTCAAAATGCCAATGGCATTTTTCACAGAAATGTAACAATCCTAAAATGTACATGGAACCACAAATACCCAGATCTTCAAAACCATCTTGGGAAAGAACAATGTTGTAGGTATTTTGATATCAAACTATACTACAAGGCTATAGAGACCAAAACAGTATGGTACTGGCATAAATACATGTAGATGAACAAAACAGAATAGAGAATCCAGAAATAAGCTCTAACAAAAGAGACACGAATATACAATGGCATAAATACAGTCTCTTCAATAAATGGTGTTGGGAAAGTGGACAGATACATGCAAACAAAATATAACTATACCACTTTCATTGTGCATTATAAAAGATAAACTTTTATAATTTATCTTTTATAATTCATCTCGAAATGGATGAAAGATTTAAATGTAAGACTTGAAATCATAAACCCCCTATAAGAAAAACAGGCAGTAAACTCTTCAACATCGCTCCTAATAATATTGTTTTGGATGTGCTTCCTTGGGAAACAAAAGAAAAATAAGTGGGACTAAGTAAAACAAAACAGTTGTTACACAGCAAAGGAAACCAACAAACAAAAAGGAAGCCTTCTGAATGGTGGAAGAGAGTTTTCCAGTGATACATTTGATAGGGGTAAATTTCTGAAATACATAAGGAATTCATACAACATAACACACAAAAATCTGAATAAAAATGGCTGAGGTCCTGAATGGACATTTCTCCACAGAGTACATGCAGATGGACAGTTGACTCAAAGGGATGTTCAACATGGCTAGTCACCAGGGAAATGTAAAAACCACAATGAGAAATCACACCTGTCAGAATGGCTATTATAAATCAGTAAACAGCAAGTGTTGGTGAGGCTGTGGGGAAAGGACACCTCACCCTTGTGCACTGTTGGGATTAAGTGGTACAGCCACTAGGCAAAACAGTATGGGGATTCCTCAAAATTCTGTGACTCAGCAATTCCACTTGGTATTTATCTGAAGAAATCCAAAACAGTAATTTAAAAAGATACATGCACCCTTATGTCCTATGCAGTGTTATTTATAACTAGGGGCCTACTGTACGAATTTATGCACCTTAAAAGGAACTGTGGCCGAAACCGGTTTGGCTCAATGGATAGAGCGTCGGCTTGGGGACTGAAAGGTCCCAGGTTCGATTCCAGTCAAGGGCATGTACCTTGGTTGTGGGCACATCCCCAGTAGGGGGTGTGCAAGAGGCAACTGATGGATGATTCTCTCTCATCGATGTTTCTAACTCTCTATCCCTCTCTCTTCCTCTCAAAATCAATAAAATATATTTTTTTAAAAAGAAGGGGAAAAAAAAGAACTGTGGGCCAGGAGGTTGCGGTAGGCACAGAGGCAGATCTCAGTCCATCCTCCATGCACCAGCCCAGCCCTTCTTCCCACCACAGCCTCTACTACCCCCATCCCCTGGCTGCTAGCAGCCTTGCTACCGCCACCTGATGGAGCAATTGGGGCCTGCACCAGCAGTGGGTGCAAGTGGGGCTGGTGCTGCCGGTGGTGTGAGGCCTGGCTGCTGCCCCGGTCATCCCTCAGGAGCAGGGGGAGTTGGAGAAGCTCTCAGGGGTGATCAGGGCCGGCAGCTGCTGCTCACACCCACTGATGGCACCAATGATCAGGACTGGTGGCAGGCGCGAGTGCCAGACAGGACTGTGGTGGAAGCAAAGAAATTTCAGTAACCACCACAGGCTCATCCTGATGGCAGCAGCCAGTGCCCCACCTTGGTCTGGCATCCCCACTCACCTCCACCACTCCGCTGCAGCCAACACCCACCAGCCATGTTCCTCGTACACCCATTGGTGGCCAGCACACATCATAGAAACCGGTTGTTCAGTGTTCCAATTGTTCCGACATTTGGCCTATTTGCATATTAGGCTTTTATTATTATATATAGGATAGCCAAGATTCAGAAGCAAGCTCAGTGTATGATAGACAAAAGGATAAAGACATGTTACATTTGTAAAATAGAATATTAGGTATTAAAAAGAATGAAATCTTGCCAATTGTGACATGTTAACATGGATGGACTTAAAGGGCATTATACTATGTGAAATAAGTCACAAAAGGCAAATACCATAAAATTTCACTTATATGTCAATGGTAATTGAAATTTTAAAAAATTTAAATTGGTAATTTTTAGTGTATGGAAATTATATGTCAAGAAAATTGATGTTGTAACAATGAGACAACCTCAATGTTATGTCACAGCAATACTTTCTGATGTGCAGGGTTAATGAGCATTTGGTATGGCTTATGATGGATAAAAAGATAAATGTAAAGTTTTTGATACTTGGTTGAGAAGATTATGTTGTTAGAATTCATATACAGAAATAGAGGCCCAGTGCATGAAATTCATGCATTGGGGCGGGGGGGAGGGTTCAGCCTGGACTGCACCCTTTCCAATTCAAAACTCCTCTGGGGGTGTCCAACTGCCAGGTTAGCCCCAACTGGCAGTTGGACATCTCTTAGGTGGCTCCTAAACGCTCACCTGCCTGCCTGCCTGATCACCCCTAACTGCCTCTTCCTGCCAGCCTGATTGCCCCTAATTGCCCTCCCCTTCCAGCCTGATCATCCCCAACTGACCTCCCCTGCTGGCCTGATCGCCCCTAACTGCTTCCGCCTCGGCCCCCTGCCATCATGGCTTTGTCCGGAAGGACATCCGGAAGATGTTTGGTCTAATTAGCATATTATACTTTTATTAGTATGAATTATACTAATTAGCATATTATACTTTTATTAGTATAGTCTAAAAGTCTGATTTTCCATTCCTGCAGTCATTTTCACCATGACCAGGATGGTCCATATGGAACAAGGAAAGTGAAGAAATGTTGGAAAGAAATATTACTCAAAATTGACATTTGTAAAAATCAAAAAAATGATACTTCTCTAGTTTGCCATTGTGTAAAACAAAACACAACAAAATTCTTAACATACCTTATTTGATTAAGCATTCATTTTCTGGTGTGATTGGTTTTCAGTTTATAAATCCATGCATGGGAAGATGAATTCATTCTTAGTTATATTGAATGCAAGATGCCAGTGAGCTACCCAGCCGAAAATTCACAACAGACCATCGGAAATGTGGGTCTGGAACCCAGCCTGTGGGCCAAGAACATTGGCGGTTGGGTAATAATTAAAGATATGGTAATGAATACAGTGGCAAGAAAATAAGAGATGTAAGTAAGGAACAGAGGAGGCCAATAAAGGATTCTTTAAACAAAAAGGTTATCTTTAAGCACAAAGATCACATTATTTTTCCATTGCTAGGTCAAGGTTACTAGGATATCAGAAATGAAAATTGAATAAAGCTAGATGCATAACACAGTAAACTGTTTTTATAGATCCACCTATGTTGTCACGATGGCAAGATATCCTTTTTTATGGATGAATAATAATATATATGCCACATTTTCTTTAATTCATCCATTGATGGACACTTATTTCCACGTCTCGACTGTTGTAAATAATGATGCAATGAATATGGGGCTGTATATATCTTTTCGAATTAGTGTTTTCATTTTCTTCGGATAAATACCCAGAAGTGGAATTGCTTGATCTATTTTTGATTTTTCGAAGAACCTCCACACTTTTCCATAGTGATACACCAATTTACATTCCCTCCAACACTGCACAAGGATTCCCTTTAATAATATGTCATTTTGATTGAAGTACATAAAGAAAATCTAGCCTTGTACAGATAAGTAGTTGGAAAAGGAAAACATATTTCTAATAGCATTTTCAAATAATTGTGATTGGTCATATGACATTTTCTTAAAGGTTAGTTGCAATGTGAGGTTAGAAACCCTATCAATGAACTTTTCTGTTGCATTAAAATCCATTGATTTATCTTGTACTTTGATTTTTTTATGCATGCATGAGTTTGTAACACCATACATTGGCCATTTCTATATTGGTTCACAGAATTACGCCAATTTTCCAAATTTTAACATGCTACATTATGTAATATCCCCACAAATTACATTTAACAGTAACAGTACCAATCAAATTAAAAACATCTTTTAAGAATTGGGAAACTAAAAGCCTATATAGCATTAGGACAAGTTTTCCAAAATTCACATTTTCACTTGAAAGCTCAGAGTGTGTCTTTGGATAAAATATTCTAGTGGTATCCTTCCTTTAAGGGTAAGCTCACTTCATTCACTTTTGAGAAAGGGTTTGCCAAATATCCCAGTCTAAGTAACCCTAGTTTATCTGCCAATTTTTCTTCCAAGTGAAAATTGTTCTCTGAGGGGGAAAAAACTGGCTAGTTTAGCAAACAACTCACAGCTGGCACTTCCCTGGAGGCAGCCCTTCCAAATGTGTTTCTGATTTCATCACACACCATATCAAAGGCCATACCCAATTGCTTCCCTCCACCAGGTTCCCACCCCACCCTCTGCTCTTTCCCCACCCCCCATTGTCCTCATCCAAAGATGCAGTTTTTGTTCAGTCTCTTCCCACACGCCCACTCCCTTTTCCCCAAGAATCGTCAGTCCACTCCCCTTCCATATGAAAAGGGTTTTGATCTTATTGATTTTTTGAAAGGATCTCAGGTAGCACCCCGGGTCCATGGGCCACTTGTTTCGAGGACCGCTAGTTACAATGACGCTTTGCTCTGCATCTGTCCGCATGGGAAGAAGCAGAGTCAAATAGAATGAGTGTGGTCCTACCCAGTTTGGCTCAGTGGATAGGGTGTCAGCCTGTGGACTGAAGGGTCCTGGGTTCGATTCTTCCCAAGGGCATGGACCTTGGTTTCAGGTTCCTTGGCCCTGGTCCAGGTGCATGCAGGAAGCAACCAATCGATGTCTCTCTCTCACGTCTATGTTTCTCTTTGTCGCTCCCTCTCCCTTCCATTCTCTCTAAAAAAAAAAAAAAAAAAAAAAAAAATCAATGGAAAAATACCCTCGAGTGAGGATTAACACACATAAAAAAAAAAATTAAAAATAGGACAAGTATGAAATGTAGGGGTACAGATAAATTCTAAGTAACGGAATTAAAGCACGTCCCTGAAGAACATTGTAGAGTTTTTTCCATGTGATTTATTGTAATTAGGAAAACGTTCAATTATACAAGTAGACCACGACTGTGAATCCCTGTGAGCTCTGTTTAGGTTAAACTGGAATTACTCTGGCATTCTGGCTAGAGCCGTTTAAAGCTGGCTGCAGACAGCATGCCATGCTACCATTGTGCTCTGAAACCCAGCTCGTACTCAGATACCCCAATGCCACCCTCCGTGTTGCTCTGCAGTCACTGTGTGTGCATGTTAATCTAAACAGAGCGAGGCTCTCCCGCGGACGTGGCCATTATGAATTAGTAAGGAGACCAGGTCAGCCCTCCAACCCGCTGTCTCCCATTCTGGATGTCTAATTGCTTCCAAATGCTGTTGTTTATCTGCTCACTCAGGGGGCCCCACGTGTCTATAAACAGAGTCTGATCTGCGTTTTGGGAGACGCAGGTTC